>OX467708.1:21068765-21286265 GCA_950111635.1 Agelastica alni
TGTATCTCCGTATTTCACAGAGTTCTACCAGTTAAAAAGCTATTGATTACTTGCAAAATATTCCCGTCTATACCAAGCGCTTGAATTTTAGCTATAAGTAGGCCATGGTTGACTCTGTCAAAGGCTTTGGAAAAGTCCGTATAGACAGAGTCAACCTGTAGCCTCCTCTCAAGATTTTCAGTTATGTAGTTTGTGTAAAGAGCAAGGTTGGTACAAGTGGATTTACTTTCTGAGAAACCGTGTTGTTGGGGATTGAGTAAAGACTTACAGTCCCAGGAAAGTTTCTTTGTAAGCATAGCCATCACTGACTGATTGCAAACTGCTCTATAATTCCTAATATTTTTCTTATCTCCTAGTTTATGTATTGGTTTCAGGAAGCTATGTTTCCAATAATCTGGAAAGGTGCCTAGAGAAAAAATTTGATTGAAGATATTTCGTAATGGAATTGCTAAAGTGTATAGACATTTGTGTGTAAAAAATAAAGGTATCCCATCAGGTCCCATTGTGAGCTTGGGGGAAATAGAGAGAACGTAATCTATTACGTCCGTAGCAGTAATACTGTAATTGTTGATATAGACTTTGTTTTTAAAATTATATTCAGGAGTAAAATTCACTGCCTGGTGATTATATACAGTTGAAAAATAAGAGGCAAACAAATTGACATTCTCGGAAGTATTATTACTGACTTCATTTTCATAAAACATGGCTGAAGGTAACTTATAATCCTTTCTTTTACTCTGAATATAACTCCAAAAAGCATTTGGATTATCAGAGATATTATCTTCAATTTTATTAATGTAATTTTCATAGCACTGATCTCGAATAGCTTTACAACTGTCCCTCAATTTACAGAAATCATAATAGTAATCAATGTTGCCTGTTTCCTTATATTTTTTATGAGTGTTCTTTTTGTCATAAATCATTTTTCTGAGGTTAGAACTGAACCAAGAGGGAAAGGTAGAAGTTTTGAATTTTTTTAAAGGAATAAATAGATGGATTGCCTGATAAATAATGTCATAAAAACAATTAATGTTCTTATTAACATCTGAGTTACAGAGAATATATTCCCATTTAACGTCAGCTAAAAAGTCATTTATCCCAATATAATTTCCATTTCTGAAATCAAAAAAGTATTCCTCATATTCAGATTCTTTTGGAATAAAAATATTTAAAGAAAATTCAATGGCAGTGTGCCGAATACTATTTTTGAAGATTTCATCTGTAGCGCTTTGTACGGAGAAATGATTGTTGGAGAATATTAAATCTAGATAAACATTGGTACTATTTGGTATGGTATTCAGTTGGAAGAAATTATGAAAGCTGAACGCTTGGTGAATTGCTATTCCCGGGGAGTTTTCATTACAGTTAACATTTAAACCCAGATTGTCATTAAACCATGTGGCATCCGGAATATTATAATCTCCACATATAGTAAGGTTTGACTGAGCATAATTGCTGGTAACAAATTCAACAGTACTAATGTGATCTTCATACAAACTGATAGGTGAAGATGGAGAAATATATATAGCACCCAGTACTACGGTTTTGTTCTTAAGATTGAAATAAATGAATACTTGTTCTAACTCTACACTGTCAACAGGGGGTATTTTTATTCTTTTAGCTGATAGAGTTGATTTCACTGCAATTAAAATACCTCCTCCACGTTCCTTCCCTGTAGTAACAGGATCACGGTTCCAACGAAATATATCATAACCTGTTAGCCCAAGTTCTGCATCGAGATGATCATTGGTGAGCCAAGTTTCTACAATAACTACTATGCTATAGTGGGAGCACAGGGCAGCATTACGAAATTCTGTAAGTTTAGTTCTCATACCGCTGGTGTTAAAGTAATAAATATTGATGTCGTCATCTAGTTTTTTGGTTGGGCCTTTGAGATGAATGGAATGCCATTAGTATACTTGATGAAAAGGTCGTTTTCTCCATTTATTTTCCTTGTCTCCATCTCTTCTTTCAATTTATTTAAATTTCCACGCTGTAAAGGTGTGTAATCTGACGATAAAAAGACTTTTTTAGTTTTATCAATATTTTTCTTGCTTCTGATGACTTTCAAAGCCTCATCAGAATTAGCAAAAACAGCTTTTAAGCATCGATTGCCATTCTTGTTTTTCTTTCCCATTCTGAAAACGTTTTTGGTCTTTATATTGTTATTTGTTATTTCCTGTACAAATTTGTCAACGAATTCAGTGTCCGTTTGAGCATCCTTTTGTTCAGGTAAATTAAAAAACATCACATTACACATTCGTTTCTGGCGTTCAGATATTTCCACAAAAAAAGTTTCTTCATTGATAGCTCCAGTAGGTTGCGTTCTCAAAGCTTCTACTTCTGATGTCAGTTTCTCAATTTTAGCCAACAGGGTAGGGAGTATTTTCAAACCTTGCTGGCAATCATCACAAAAAAATTGTAATTTTCTTTTTGTCTTCAACTCCATTACTTTAAGTTCCGATCCACCAAGACCTGAGCATTTATAATGAAATGATCTAGAGCAAGAATCGCATTTTACCTCATCTTTTATATTTGGGTTAAAATTTTCTTTACATTCTGTACATGAATTATCCATGTTGAAGATAAATATAAATGTCTGAATCCGGTCCTGTTTAAATGAAAGCAGCTGTAGGCCACACTTTACAAGTTTTTTTTTTGTCGGTTAATGGAAACAGTTTTTGTCACTTTCAGATATTTTTTTTGTTTCCTAAGCGGCTGAATGCATTCAGTTCACTGTCGATTAAATTACTTTAATCGATTTCCACTATGAAAACTTTAACTTCAATGGATTCACTATAACTTTTGCAACAGTTCAATACCAAATTTGAATTTTAAATGTTTAATAGAACTAGTCAATGCCAACTTGTTCTGGGACTATAGACACACGTGTCGAATAATACTAATAGAAAAAAATTATCAAACAAATAAATATTTATTCATGTAAATAACGGTACAGAAACAGTATATGACCAGATTGGTATAATGTAATGACGTGTTAATTGTTTAGTGGGTTGAAAGTAAGATATATGCTGCGGAGATGGTTTGGAAACGTATTAGCATCATCTGAGGAGGAGTTGAAGGCGATTGGTTCATAATATATTGTCAGTTGTTGCTGGTATTGGCCGAGGCATTACTAATATATAGTTTGTCGATTGCTCTCCTAACGGTGTTTCGTCATCTCATCCGATTAGAAGTTAGTTCGGAAGCCCCGCTGACGTTTAGATCAAGACACATTTTTGTTAGATTCACCCAGCGTATAGGAGATCGACCACGTCGTCGACCAGTGGGGGGATGAGCCTTGTACGACTAGTTTCCTTATGGTGTCATTACTGTGAATGTGTCCAAAAAATGTCGGGGCACGCTTTAATACTATGGAGGACAGGCGCCTTGGATTACCAATCTCATTTAACACTGAGACGTTCGTTCTATGTTCCGTCCACGGAATTCGCAGCATTCTCCTGTAGCGCCCTTAGCCAGGAAAACATGTAAAAAAGGTTTAATAAATGAACTCAGTTGACCGTTCACGGGAATAACTTTGAACTCACTTAGAACGTGTCGCCAGACGCACGTAATAATGTTTGTGTTTATTAATTATTCGTATTTATTTCGCAACCAAGATGTCTCGGAATGAATAGTGTGTTATTGTTTTACTTCGATCGGTCGTTACGCTGCTCTACTTTGCAGCGACGGTCAAGATCACGAAATTAAAATGTAGAATTGCAAAACTAAATTAAACGTATTTTTAAGTTCGACGTTCTTTTTAATTAACGAAAGTTTCCCCGAAACTTCAACAAACCTACGAGCAAGGGACCTAACAATACATGGCGATCCTAATACATTACATGGCGATCCTGCGGAAAAGAATCTTTGGAATCCAACAGCGCAGCTTACTCCAGAAATGATGGGAAACTCAAAATCAACCGCTTAGGACGTTTCGGAAACAGTCGTGGTGAACTCCAACTTTATAGTACAAGAAGATGGCATGCACATAGACGGAGACGTAAGAATCCTGATGTACGTTTTAGTCACTATTCTGGTGCTTAAATTCATTTGGTCTGTCTGAAAAGTACACCGCCGGGCTCTGAAGAGGAACATACAGAGGAGTGTCGTAACTCAGCAAAACCCCACTTTTACCGCCTAATCAGTTAAACAGTGTTGTGCATGGACAAAGAATAAGACAACCAGTGGCATTCGGTAGGAACTATTTAATTCATTTTTGTACCATTAACAATTTTATCTTGAATCTATTTCACAATTATCGTCACAACTTATTTACATTTTTCCGCACACCTGACACAATTAATGATAGTAAAAACAATCTATGAGCATTTTCGTTTCGAAATTTTATTTATTTATTTATTTAGATAAGTGCCAATAACAATTCTCCTTTTCATATTAGCCACTGTTTAAATGCCCCAGATAAATTGGGAAAAATTTGAAGACTTAATAGTAAATCTAGTAGCAGAAATAGAAAAGAATGGCAAGAGAATTTTTAAAAAAGGCAAAACCAAAAAGTCTAGAGATTAGGGATGATATTATCAACAAACACGTAGAGTCACTAAATAGATTAACTTCGGTATTAGCACAAAATTGGTCCGTTTTAAACACTGACCAAAAGAAATTTTGTAACGAAAAATTTCTGTGAGTTAGGGATAAGGTCATCAGATCATTTTTGATATTAGATTGCAAATATATCGTGCCAAATTCTTGCACATCTCCTATCGACATAACAAATTTAGAAGCTTTAAGTGATAGTGAAGGTGAAGACAATATGGCGCTAACACCTATAGAATTATTTAATATAGTTAGCAAAATCATTCCCACCGAATTTGACGGCTCATTCGAAAAATTAACTGATAAACTAAATGCTGCTTACATCTTAAAGGGAATGCCCCTCGAGTTAGCAAACAAATACACAGCGGATAACGTTTTAAAAGCCTTATGCTCTAACGCATCCAACGATAATATGAAATTAATTATGGCAGCGGGAAGTTTTACCTCAGCACAAGAAACTATAACCAAATTATTACAATAGATCTACCACCGTAACACAGTCAAATGTATCTAATTTTAATAGTAATGGCCGCTAATTTCACGCATATGGTAATGCTAGAAGATTACAAAATAAGTCATACAATAATTTTCAAAATAACACTCATCAAATGTTGCTGACAGTTTATCGCGAATAACAATAGACAATTTGAAACAAGTACGCGAAGATAACGCACATATTTTAGCAATCACAAGGTCTATGGCTAACAAAATGTCTAATAATAAAACAAACGGAACAGAAAATAAAGTAATAGATTTTAAAACTAAAGATGACTCGAGTAAAGTCAAAAATCTTTCTCCAGTATACAAGGTACTACATAATTTAGAGTTGCAAAACCTACCAATTTTATGTGTTGAGTTTAACCCTGTCTATTCTAGAATACGAATAAGGGACAACCGTAGAAGTATAATTGAATTTATTGAGAATAAAGCGGAAAATAAGCTAGACTTGGGTCAGTTACTGTCAGAAATTAATCTGATCGCTAAGAAATATAGTATAAAGAAAATGAAAATATACAATACTGATATTATTTTTAAATATAGCTCAGAAGGAGAGCTCAAGAGATTAGGTAATGAGATTTTGAAAAATACTCAAATATGTATATATAACGTACCAATACTGCTAGAGGGTAGAAACGAAATAACAAAAGTCATGGAAAAATATCATAATGATCCACTATTCGGTGGACATGCTGGCCAAAAAAGGCTATTAAAGAAAATAAGAACCACATTCAGGTGGAAAGGAATGTTCAAAGGCGTAGCAAATTACGTAAAATCTTGCTACAAGTGTCAATTAAACAAAAGTATGATTAAAACAGTAGAACCATTTGTAATCACCGACACCCCACAAACAGCTTTTGATATCGTATGCATCGATACTATAGTTCCGTTCAACAAGACAGATTTAGGTAATAGTTATTGTGTGACAATTCAGTGCGAATTAACTAAATATGTTGTTATGATACCAGTAGAAAATAAGGAAGCTAAAACTATAGCTAGAGCTATTTTCGAAGGATTCATACTGACATATGGGTTAGTTAAGCAAATTCGAACCGACATGGGTATAGAGTATAAAAATGAAGTACTTTCAAATTTAGCAAAACTTCTAAATATAGAGCACAAGATCTCAACGGCTTATCACCATGAGACGCTGTGAGCTTGTGAAAGAAATCATAGGGTTTTTAACGAATTTCTTAGAAGTTATGTAAACGAAAACAAATCAGATTAGGATCATTGGTCTTCATTTTATGCTTTCTGTTACAACACTACACCAAATTCGTATCACGGATATACACCTTTTGAACTAATTTTTGGTAAGAAAAATAATTTGCCAGAGTCTATCACACGAAAAATTGAACCAATCTATAACATTGATATGTATTACGAGGAATTACGATATAAGCTTCAAGTAGCACACGCTAGAGCTTAGAAATTCTTGTTGCAAAATAAATGGTCACGTAAACAAATGCAAGAGACGCAAATCTCAGAACTAGAAGTTAAAACGGGAGACTTAGTTTTATTGCGCTACGAGAACGCTCATAAATTAGATCCTAAGTATATCGGCCCTTACGAGGTAACGAGGTGTGTTGGAGTAAATTGTGAAATAAGATCAAATCTAGACAAATTATTAATGGTTCACAAAAATAGATTAAAAAGGTACACCGACATTTAAATACAGTGGTGGTGCACAAACACTTTCGCGCACTGTATGTATGCGTAACGTTGTATAATAACATTTTGTATTTATTGTAATTAGATTTAAGGCCACTATAATTAATTAGCATATATATATATATATATATATATAGCACTATATATCATATTTCACTTATTTTGTTTCATTAACCACTTTTCATACCAGTGAAAAGGTAAAAAGGATTAGCTACCCTTACTACCTACATACATTATACTCACATTTATACTTATAAGTTGAACATATATTAGACTAAGCGAACATTATATTAATAAGGAATATTGTAATTATAATTAATATACACATGTCGCAAAAGAAAAACAAAAACATATAATCATTCTTCTGGCGCAGGTCTGACATTTTTTTTTCCATTTTTTTTGGTAAAAAGGGAAGATGTAGTGCCCTTAGCCAGTTGACCGTTCACGGGAATAACTTTGAACTCACTTAGAACGTGTCGCCAGACGCACGTAATAATGTTTGTGTTTATTAATTATTCGTATTTATTTCGCAACCAAGATGTCTTGGAATGAATAGTGTGTTATTGTTTTATTTCGATCGGTCGTTACGCTGCTCTACTTTGCAGCGATGGTCGAGATTACGACATTAAAATGTAGAATTGCAAAACTAAATTAAACGTATTTTTAAGTTCAACGTTCTTTTTAATTAACGAGAGTTTCCCCGAAACTTCAACAAACCTACGAGCAAGGGACCTAACAATACATGGCGATCCTAATACATTACACTCCTCCAGCACCACAGTTTGAAGGTATCTATACGATGGCGATCAGCCTGTTGAATGCGCCGGCGGATTTCTTTTTCGCTGCTGCCTGTGTTTTCGATTAAAGATCCGAGTTATACAAAGTTCTGCACCACTTGACAGCTTCTAACTTGGGATTTTTGAGGATGGTTGTTATGTTCTCTGTCTATAATCATCACTTTGGTCTTGTTGTAATTGACTTTAAGGCCGTAAGCCTCGCTAGTTTGTTCTAGGGTTCAAAGTTTACGAGAGACGGAAAGTATGACTAAGATATTGAGCGAAAGATTTTGACAGGGAAAGAAATGAATGGGGTGCTGCATAATTTTTTAAGCAGCCAGAACGTCTCAAAAAGGCACGACTGGCTGTGTAAAGGGGAGAGCTAATCTCTACACTTATGTATGTAAGTAAATAATTGGTTTGTCAAAGGAAGCAGAAAGTAAGATCAATGCTTCGGAGATGAGTAGTCTGAATGTAGCTAGAGTGACTCTGATGAATAAATTGAGGAATGATGTGATAAGAGAACGCTTTGGTGTGAAAGAAGATGTAGTAACAAAGATAGATAAAGGAATGCTTAGATGGTTTGGACACATAGAAAGGATGGATGAAAGAAGTTTAATGTAACAGATTTAAAAGGTGAGTATGAGCTACGAGCTTGCGTCATTTCCAAATCGTCAGTCTTGAATGGGAGCTTTTTTCTGGTTCACTTAGCATCCCCTCTGAATATCTGACGCGCTTGATTAAATGTTTGTTGTTTCTTGTTTAACCCTTCCGTATAGCCACGCCGGTCATGCAAACCGGCAGATTAAAATATATCTCCAATATCAAAGACCCGTGGGGCATATACACTATCTGACGCACTCGAGTATTTTCATGTGACTATTTTTTTTTACATTTTTGAAAATCTTTAGATGTTTCACCCACCGGTGAGACGGTGTATATAATGTAACATTTTTTCTTTCTACCATCTAATTTTCATAATCTAATAGGTCCCTATGACGCTCGGGTAAATCCCCATTTAGCATCGTGGGCTCCCCTGCAATAAGTTTTGGAGTTCTATACTCGTCTTTTTTTTGCCTGCCGAAGCGTATTGTAACAAATGTTCACTTAATTATATTGACAATAATATTTATATTTATACGGCACTCTCGCTGAATCTACTTGACTGAATCTCCTATTCTCCACTGCCGCTTCTATTTATACTGCTATCCGTTCTGGAAGATTCTAGAGATGTCGAGAACATACGCGATACCAGATCGACTAGACTCTTCTCGAAGGGATCACGTCAGCAGCGGTTGTTCGGAATGCGGGCTAGGACCGGCCTTAGGTCGACTCGTAACATTGCCCCCTCCTTAGACTTTTCGTCCCGAAATATTTTCCTTGGAGTGTGTCGATACCTGCAGGATTCTCCGTATCTGCATCTCGAAGTTTGATGGAAATAGCACTCCACAGTCCTTTCTTCTTGTCGTGAAAGAGGGTTGCTCCATACCAACACTCTGATGCCACTCTGATCGGAATATCGTTTCCACCATACTTCGTACCACTCTCCAGTCTAATCCACAGGATAATTTTGGAATTGCCAGGTCTATGATGTTCTGGTCCATCATCATGTCTCTCAACGATTTGAGGGTCTTCCACGTGTCTCGGTAGGTGGGCTTGTCATCAGAATTCTCCCTCGTCACTAGATAGAAAACGTTCCACTGACCCTTCGTCAACTGGAGCACACGTCCGACCTCTGGGTTCTGTTGTCGCAACTTCCAGTGTTGGCCAAACTTCTTTCCGAAGACAGCAGCCATCTGTAGATATTTTGCGGCGCAATAGGCTAGCGCATGATCGACAGGTTCATGGAAAAGCTCCTGGGGCACCTCCCGAGTTACTCCGTGCTACACTTTCTGTCCGTTGGAGTAAATAAATTAATTCATAAATAAATTCATCAAACGTCAACTCGTCCTCTGGTGATGACCTTGTAGTACGGGCTCTAGCTTGTCTTTTTTGGGTGTCAGGGTCTCCAAGGTAAGGGGCCAGGCGGTTAAAATGGACGACTCTGGGTTTTCCTCGAGGCAACTAGACGATGTCATTTATCCGCTTCATAACTTCGTACGGGCCTTCCTATGAATTCTTCAGCTTTGGTGATAGGCCTCGGCGGCGCTGAGGGTTGAACAGCCAAACCAAGTTTCCTGGTTGAAATCCTCCAGCCTCTGCCTTCAGGTCATACGCCTCTTTATCCTGTCGCTGGCACTCTAAGTGTTTAAACGGACTCGCTCATAGATTTCGTTCATCCTCTGCCGTAATTGGTTGACGTAATCTTCTCCAGCTGTATCGTGTTCTGGTGGTGTTTCAAACTTCAGATCACAGGGGAGTCGGAGCTCTTGGCCCATTTTAATGCTAGCTGGTGTTTGTCCAGTTGACTCGCGGACTGCTAAGCGATAGGTCATCAGGAACAAGTGGAGGCATTGGTCTCAGTCTCTTTGGTGGTTAAAGACTACCTTCGATGAATGGTGGTTGATGGTCCTGTTCATCCGCTCCACCATTTCGTCGGACTGTGGGTGTAGAGCCGTGGTCCTCGTTTTTTGAATGTCCAGCACTTTGCACATCTCCTGGAATAGGTTGGACTCGAAGTTTCTGCCATGGTCCGAATGCAGCTCCAAGTGGACACCGAATCGACATACCTACTCTCTTACCAGGACGTAGGCAACGGTGGAAGCTTTCTGGTTAGGCAAGGCATAGGCTTCTGCCCACTTGCTGAAGTAATCCATTACCACGAAGATGTATTTATTTGCAGCATCTCACTTGGTTTCTTCCAGGCAACATTTCTTTCTTGACCTTCCTTAGCACGGATTCAACAGTTGTGGGCTACTGCAGTCCTCTTTTATCGTTCGGACTCGGCTCTGGCCATAGCATGATAGTTTCGCAGCTTCGAACTCAATGGCACGCACTAGTGCATTCGTAAGCTGAGCTGAGCGAGCTAATGTCAACGCCTGCCTTATTTCTTGGTCGCAAAGTCCATCCAGGAATGCCTGAACCGCCAATCGCTCCATTACGGTTTCCGGTGTTGCTGGATATGCAAGACGAACCAGGCGAGCTATATCTGCTTGCTTTCTATGAGCGGTTCTTCAACTGTGAGTGGTGCACTTGTTCTAGGTGGGCCTGACCATACCGCAGTTCTAGATGTTTTACAAGCTGTTCATAGTCTTTCTGTTTTTGAGCGGTTAGGGTTTGTAAAATGTCTGTCGCATCCCCTCGTAATGCCAGGGTTAACGCTACAGCCTTTTCCACTGCATTCGACCCATTTTCTCTAGCCAGCGCCTCGAGTTGCCTGCGATAATAAACTCACGATGTCTTTCCGTAGAACTGAGGTGGCTTCATAGAAAGTTTTCCAGGTTCACTTTCCTATCCGATGTATCTGTCTTGGCTCCATCTAAATTAATTTTCATATCAGCCATTACGTTAATGATCTCTGAGGTGCGCACTGTGTCCATTTGCTTTTTCAACCTATTCATTTCTTCTCTCATTTCATCCATCTCCATCTCGAATCTGTTCGCCACGCCGTAAAGTTCTGTCCTATTTTCTAGAAGTTTGCCCTCCAGGTCTTTTGAGTTTTCTAGAATTTTGTCTTCCAAACTTTTTTGTTTTCTAGAAATTCTTTCCTCAGGCTTCTTGTGTTTTCTAAAAATTTTTCCTTCAGACTTCTTGTATTTTCGAAAAGTTCTTCCTTTAGGCTTCTGGTATTTTCTTCAACTCTTCTCAACTGAGTTAGTCGGAGTTTACCTTATTTCTCCAAGTATTGCGACACCACCTTTCTACCACTACCTCAGTTTCATAATGCTAAACTCATGCATAAAGGAGTGCTGGTCCCGATACATAAATATAAGTTGGGTCAGGCAGAAGTAGCATGAAATGCTGCGGAGAAGTATAGCTGGAGTGATTTTGAGGGATAAAATGAGAAATGGCGTGATAAGGGAACGCTGTGGTATGAAAGAAGATGTGGTAACAAAGATAGTTCAAGGAATGGATAAAAGAAACTTGACGAAACAGATTTATAAGGCGAGTGCGAATGAGCAAGTCGATAGAGGTCGACCTCGGCGAACGTATCTCGAAAAGATCGATATTGTTTTAAAGAAAGGCCACGTCAATAGTACTAACAACCGACGAGCATGTATGAGTGTGATAATGAAAGTAGAACAAGCGAAAGATGTGTGTAAGAACCGTAAAAAGTGGAAGGAATTGGTCTATGCCTACCACTACGGGAAAAAGGCGTGACTATATGTATATATGTAATTTAGTGACACAATTAGCGAAACTGCCGAGAAAATTGCAACCCTTCGTGGTACAGTATCTAGTAATTACTGTTTTAGCTTAAACTTATTTCAATAAAGATAATGTTAATAGCTGGATGGAGTAACTATTCAGAAAACTATGGGAAACAAATATTCAAGTTTCAACACCTTTGATCTTGTAGATACTGATTTGCTGCATAGAGTTGTACATAAATTTTAAATATTGCCCCAAGGCTCAGTTTAACCAGATTAATTATATTCAAATAAAATTAGACAATACTTGCTAGATAAAGTACTTTTCCCGTACCTACAAAAAAGTTTACATATTTTTGTTAAACTAATCCCATCAAAAATATAAAATGATAGTCAAGTTCAATATTATGATATACGCCTTAGTTGTTGTCTTCAACGACAAAGGAAGTGAGATCTATATGGGTGCCAAATTCAATGGTCAGTCCTTAAATTTATTTACAACAACATAAAATATTTTACAACAACTTAAAATATCATTTCTTCTAATAACTTAGGATAATATATTGAAGCCTGAGGTCTTACTTGGCTAGTTCGAATATACGAATTATATTATTATAGCCTTCGCAAGTTCTTATTTTATTCTTCCGAAAGTTTGGCTTGCTGGTAGAAACTAGCCATCAAACATAGGGCTCTTCCATGACTGTTTTAGTAGTTACTTAATATTAATTTGTAAATTCAAACTAGCCAAGTAAGACCTTAGACTTTAATATATTATCCTAAGTTATTAGAAGAAATGATATTTTAAGTTGTTATAAAATATTTTATGTTACAAATAAATTTCAGGACTGAACTTGGCTCTTATTTTACATTAATGTTTTTGATGGGATATCATTACTGGTATTTATTCATAATAAAATTATTACCAAATATTTTTTGTTATCCTACTGTATTTTCCTACGTTTACGGGGTATAATTGTCTTTTTTGTGTTATTTTTTATATTTTCTTGTACCTTTGAAATGTTCAAGTGAATTGCCCATTCAGTGTCCGGAATTTTTTTACGCGTTTTCTGTTTATACTTAATTTGGCCAAGTCGGGGCGGTATAACGTGCGCAGGCGGTTGTACTCTACAATAGAGCTCTCTTGGGCCTTGATTTGACATAGATCTAAATTGATAAGATGTACTCTATTTAAGGTTTTAACTCTGGAAAGTCCAACGTAAGCCTGTCCTTTACTAAATATCGCACCGCTCCTCATCCCGCTGCTCCACGGTCACCGCACCGTGCACCATGGTCCGAAATACCTATTTTATTTAATTACTTATAAGTAATGATTTTACACTATTGATGTGCGCTAAATATTGAAATAATAGTTAATACTAAATCCCAGATAAAAACGTGATAAATAAGAAAGTTCGACTATTCTCTTAGACTCTTAGTTATAAGTAGTTATCAAATACTAAAACTGATATGTTTGGATTAAAAAAAAAATTAAGGGTGGTATTCCACTCGTTATATATTCACGTAAAGACCTTAAAATCCACATAAAGACCGGCTGTCATCAATTTTGATTGCTGATTCTTACATTACAGGCACTATAAGTAAGTGTTTATAATAGAATCAATTAATTGTAAAATTATAATAAAATGATAAAACTTTACAAGTTTCTGATTTATTCCTTTGTATTTACCCAACTACTCATCTGGATGCCAAATTTAAAATTTTCTAGGTCATCTGGAACTGGGTTAGAGTTTTGATCTATAGGTCAGTCAGTGATAAAAATTACGATTTTTGGACGTTAATATCTAAATAACTGTTTGAGGAGTGTTTATGAAATTTGGAGCACATATGTATCTCGCAAGTCTCAATATATGAGCCAAATTTGACATGTTTATGTGAAACAGTTTTTGAGTTATGAGGGGATCAAAAGTGGCTCCAAATGGTTCGTGTAATATTACACACGGTACCGCTCGCCATTCTGTTACCTCGAACTAGGCTTGACACGCTACCGCGTGTCTAGATTTTTACTCTCAATAAACCAATCAAACTTAAAAGAATTTAAGTCGCTTGAAAAATTCTTAATAAAAGAAAATTTACTTAATAATAATTGTAATGTTATTTAATAATACTGTATCTCATTTAAAAAAGACTTTACTTTAACATAACGTAAGAAATTATCCGATATTTTAAATTTAAAATGAAAAATGTTTACGGAATGGCTAATGACAGACTACGCTAATTTTTTCAGAAAAATTGAATTTTATAACGCATCGCAACGGTTATTATGTCTCCATGTAAATGTTTAGTGTACAAACGAAAATATTTTTTTGACAACTCACAAATGAAATTTTTAAACTACAAAACTGATAAAAAAATTTTTAGTGTTTTTTAATATTTGGTGTATTTTTTACTAAATTTTTCACCGGAACGTTTTAATCATGCCTAGCACATATTATGGAGACTCGGAACAACATATCCATTACAATAACCATATATTAAAGCCTGGAGAGGCCATCAGGCTATTTGGGAAACAAGATATAACTGAAAATACAATATGGTTGGATATGAAACAATGCTCTGGTAAGTTAAAAAGTTACATACATTAGAAATTATTAAAATGCATAAATCGTTGCTCCCCAAAAAGGGGCCTCTAACCCCAGGACCTCAGTGGCAGTAACTAGGAAGTAATACGATGTTTTTACAGTCATATTAATTTTAATGATTCCGAAAAAATGTGAATTTATTTTTAAAGCTATTTTTCTTATAGTCCAGAAACGGCGTCATCGAAAGGAGGTTACAATTAATGCGCTAATAGATTTTTTCTTTAGTCTTGTATATATTGTAGAGAGTATGTAGAATCCAAGTTTTCAACCTCCAAAACCATTGGCACAATTTTGTGTGGCCGAAAAACCACGAAATGTAGGCACTTTTATTAGTTTTTGGCCAATAACTTAAAAACAATGGTTCCAATCCAAAAATCATCTATTATTAATATTAAAGAACATTAAATTTTGCTTTGAATGAGCAAGTAGTTTTAAGCTCATAGAGTACTTGGTTTTCCGATTTCGGTTTCTTAAGACTTGATAGAACAGTCAGAGGAACAGTTGATTTTGGCACTGTACGGGCAGATGCACAATTGGACGAGCTGAGATACGAGCTTTTTATAGAATCCACCTCAAAAAAATCGTTCATTCTACCACGGTTGCTACCAACATCGGATGCAGCAAGGTGGCACTCAATGCGCGCATACCATCAAGTGTAAACTTGGCTGGGAAACGAAAGGGGTTGGAAGAAAGGATCGTCCGGCTTATTGCCTATAACAATCTTAAAGGATGCTGCACTCGATATGTTGCTAAAAAGGGTTTCGTGTTAATGCAAAAAAGGTTACCCTGCAGCATTCGACTATCAAAAATCTGGCCTGAGCTGCTCTTTGACTTACAAACACTGCTCTAAAAATATTTTAAAGAATATAATAAATATATTTATTTGTAAGACATTTTGGATTTTGAGTGTATTTGTGCTTGATAATTTTTCTTTTCACTTTGTTGTATTACTACCATTAGTTCAATTTATTTTAATTTTGGTTAATGAACTTTGGCTCTTTCTTTACGTTATGATTTCTTTCTCGACAACCCATTCTCCTAAATTACATACATACATATAGTCACGCCTTTTTCGCGTGAAAGTAGGCAGAGACCACTTCCTTCCACTTCCGCTACGGTTCTTACACACATCTTTTGCTTCCTCTACTTTCATCAGTGCTCTCATATATGCTCGTCGGTTGTTGGTACTCTTGACCTGGCCTTTCTTCAAAACAATGTTATCTGATCGAGATATGTTCGCCGAGCTCGACCTCTACCGACTTCCGTCCATTCACACTCGAAAATGCAATCCACAATTAGGGCTATCAGTAAGCCCCAGGTTGTGCATGTGATATCTAAGGGAACCATAACTGCTCAGTATGTGTACTGCCAGTTTGGCATCCTTTCTACTCTGAGTGCTAGGCCTTCTCGAGTAGATTTCCCTATGAGTGCACTTGCCTGTCTACATTTGTCCCTGGTTTCCGTTTTTGGATACAATAAATTCTGGTCCCTGAGCCAGCCCTGCATAACCCTTGTGCCTGGTATACTAAGACCGGTTCGGGGCCCCCTAACTTCGTCTCCAATCTAGCTTTCGCCAAATAATTAGCCTTCTCGTTGGCTTTGATTCTCGAGTGATCAGGAACTCAGACTAGAATGACCTTGTTATCTTTCACCAATGCCTTAAGGGTTTGTCCGCATTCCAGAGTCAATAATAGTCGGAGCCCCTAGCGCTATAATTGCTGCTTGACTGACCGAGCATATTTTAATGCAGCCCCCGTTCCCTCCTACGGAAAGCGCTGTTTGTTCACATTGCATTATTGCTACGATTTTAGCAGAGGTCGATTCTACGATCCCATTTAGACGACTGTAGATACCTAGCCCGGTCCTGGCGCTCGTTTTGGAGCCATATGTTAACCAGATGTCCTCATTGAGTAGAACCGACTGTTGTATTCCGGTCTTTACTAAATTATAAAATAGTAATATCTAATAAACTAATCATAAAATAAAATAAAATACTATGGTACACCAATGAAACAAGTACCAACCACAAACTCAATAATTGTAATAACTTACCATAATTGGAAACATCGATCCAGTTTAAAATATCCACTATTCTTTTATTTAGTTATTTTATATATTGTGTTAAATTATTTTCTTAAATTAAATCTTAGAGTAATTTATTTTTTTTAAAATTTAAAATATACCTTTTTTTTTAAATTGCTGTTTCACAAATTTTAACAATAATTAAGTACTAATATACACAGCAGATCGAATAAAACATTACAGAACAAGTTTTTAATATTTGGTTAAATAAGTTTAATAATTATTTGCAGGTACTGTGGATCACAAAACCTTTTCATTTTTGACCAATATTGCTTACATCAGCCTAGAAAAATGTGACATTCAAGATTGTACCAGGGCATTTGCATCCGTAGATACTCTCTCCATGCTACAATTCAGAAAATGTACATTTCCCTTGGAATCTAAAACCTTTGAGGATAACAAAGGGATCACAACTCTTTTTATTCAGAATTTTGCCACCGAAATAACTCCTTGCTTTAATCACTTAAATAATTTAAAGGTCCTTTGCCTTGAAAAATGTAAAATTCCAATTGTAAACGGAAATCTATTTTCAGGACTAGTTTTGTTAGAAATTCTATCTTTAACTAGTTGTAAGATAGATGCTATAGAATCTGATGCATTTAACAACTTAACAAAATTGGATGGCCTCAATATACGAGATAGTCAAATAAACGCAATAGATTCTAATGTATTTACCAGTTTGACCAACGTAAAATTTTTTTCTTTTCACCATAACGAAGTAGATTTCAGTTTAAACTGTTCCATTATGGAACAGATGAAATCTTTGCATACCATTCAACTGGATACTGAGATTCTCAAATCTTTGGAATATGATAATTTTGCCCATTTAGAAAGAGTTGTGATTGGATATAATGAAGCCTTAGTAGATCCCAACCTTGATGAAATTATATGTAAACTTAATGCGAAAAATATTAGTAGAGAATATGTGCTATGTGATAACGTTGATTTAGATAGTGATGAAAATTAGAAAACATGTCAAATTTTAGTGAATAAAGAATGATAAAATGAACATGTGTATAAATTTTGAATTAGGTTTAAAAATGCACTACAAACTTATTTGTACAAAAAACTTTGGTATTTTAGTGTAAACCAAACGTTAAAATTATCAAACAAATAAATATTTATTTATGTAAATAACGGTACAGAAACAGTATATGACCAGAATGGTATAATATAAATTTATCAAAAAAAATGTACATAATGTTACAAATCCGGTCCTGTCGGCAACCGAGAAATCGGCCGCGTCTAGGTTCCGTATTCGACCGCTTTGCTTTGTCGGCTGCCGAAGGGGTCCGGCAAGGTCGAGCAACCTCTGGAATCACGTCGAACTTTGGAGAAACAGGTGGAATGATCTAGAATTGTGATATGGAGATATAAAAGGGGAAACGATCATAACAAGGACAGTATCGGCTTACGTGTTTATGAATTAATAAATGTAAATAGTTATATAGAGTTGTAAAAGTTGTATAGCTAAGTGAATATCTAAGTGGTTTACAAAAGAAGAATTTTTTGTATTGAAATAAACATTGTTTTGTTACTGGATCGAGTTTTAATCGCCGAACCCAAGATAGAACTAAAATTTGTAACAATAATCTAAAATTTACTACTAATAAGATAATACCTTTATACAGTACACGAGTAAGTTTACCTGTGATAATGTAATGACGTGTCAATTGTTTAGTGGGTTTTGGCAGAATAAGTATCAAAGTAAGATCAATGCTGCAGAAATGGTTTGGACACGTAGGGAGAATGAATGAAAGATTGACGAATTTGCCGAAAAAATATGCCCTCGTACTGGAAAAAATCACAAACCAAGATGGTAGTATGGCGAGAGGAGAAAAAGGCTGTAAGGTATGACAGGATTACAGTTAAAATGCTGTTTTGCTGTACCGCCTTTTTAACCTTTGCTGGAGGAGTGGCAGCGTACCAGGAGACTGGTGCAAGGTCGTTTCGTATCGCTTTACAAAAGAAAATGTTCGCAGCAGGACTGCAACAACTACAGAGACATTAGCTTATTTAGCATCGTCGCAAACGGTATGCAAATGTATTGATAAAAAAAATGAAAAATAAAACTGGTGAGAAGATATGGGATGTGCTACCGGGATTTAGGAGGGCAAAGGGATGGATGGATCAGGGAAACAAATGAATGGGGCACTGTATAATTTTTTAAGCAGCCAGAACTTGTCAAATAGGCACGACTAGCTATGCAAAGAAGAGAGCTAGTCCCTTCACTTATGTATGTAAATAAATGTTGTGTCTGTCAAAGGAAGCAGAAAGTAAGATCAATGCTGCGGAGATGAGAAGTCTAAATGTACTGGAGTGACTCGGTTGGATAAAGTAAAAAATAGTAAGATAAGGGAACACTATGGTGTGAATAAAAAAGGTTACAAAGATATACAAAGGAATACTTAGAAGGTTTGGACAAATAGAGAGGATGGATTAAAGAAGTTTGATGTAACAGATTTATGGGGCGATTGTTAGTGGGCAAGTCGGTAGAGGTCGACCTAGCTGAACGTATCTCGATCAGATCGAAATAGTTTTAAAGAAAGGCCAGGTCAAGAGTACCAGTAAACTACGAGTATGTATGAAAGCGCTGAAGAAAGTAGAAGCGAAAGACTTGTGTAAAAACCGTAGCAAGTGGAAAGAAGTGATTTCTGTCTACCGCTACGGGAAAAAGGCGTGACCTGGGCCAAAAATAGATCGATTTAGCCCAAGTTACTTATAGCCGAAAATGCTTCGTTTAGCCGTCAGAGGGTTTGGAAGATTGACACAAAATATTTTTTTTTTATAATTCGAAAACGTGCTGATAGATTGCCATCATTTTTTGTGTACCCACATCTGCAGGTCTTGTTAATTTTTATTCAAATATTGTAAAATGCATTTTTTGTTATAATTCGCATAAAACTGCCGATTCTTTTAAGGCACAAAAATTCTCTCTTGATGAAAAGAAATCCGCTTTAGCCTATAAAAGAGCTTGTTTTTGCTGCTTAAACGTCGGTCATCTTGCCAGAAAATGTAGAGTACGTTTAAAGTGTGTTGTTTGTCAAAAGTTCCATGTACCACTGATGTGTCCGAATTAGTCTGCGAGCACAATACAGAAAAATCCAGATCCGTCAAAAATAGGTAATAATCCAATGTCATCTAAAGTTAGTTAGTGTAAATAGCCCTAATAGCCATGTCTTTATGCAGACATTAAGAATAAGATTAGAAGGTGTTATTGGTAGTTGTATTGTTAGTGCCTTGATTGACACTGGTTCACAAAAATCCTTTTTACAGTCAACTGCAGGTTTTCTGGGTCTTGTGACAAAACGCTGGGAGAGAATATTGCATGGTCTATTTGGAAGTTAGGTTAGGTTAGGTTAGGCTGCAGAACATCAAAACAGCTAATGAAAAGACCAGAAGAGGGCTGACGCACTCTGGACGATGGACCGGAGTAGACTAAGCAGCACGCTTGGCCTGCTCACAGGACACATCGCACTAAGGGCGCACCTCTTCAAACTTAAGCTGGCGGCCGAAAAAAGCTGCCGACTATGCGGAGAGGAGCAGGAGAGCAGTATACATATTCTGTGTCACTGCCCGATGCTAGCGGGGTATAGGTATCAAACCTGGGGCCGTATGATTATGGATCTATGCGATCTAAAAGAGACAGGGCCAACAGAAATCCTAAGGTTTGCCAAAATCAGCGGACTAGAATTCTGATGCACTGAAGACACAGCGGTAGTCACAGAGGATCAAAATATCTAGGTGACATAGGTGCCAATACCAAATGCCCAGCCGCAAGATTGTAATGTAATGTAATTTGGAGGTTCTTTGTCCGAACAATACGAGTGTTATGATATTAAAGTAAACAATGGCAATTTTAGTTTATTAATGGAAGTTTTAGATCAGCCTGTCATTTGCACAGAGGTTCCACCAGTATTTTATGGTAATTGGGTTAAAGAACTTCGTTCGCTTGGTGTTGAATTGTCAGATCAATCTATACGCAGAGATGATTGTGTGCCAAGTGCAAAAATTGACATTTTAATAGGTTCTGATATAGCGGCACCTTGTATACAGGAAGTAGACATGTACTCTCTAGCAGGCTGGTAGCTGTCGAGACATTTCTGTTGGACGTTAATAGGCAAAATTTCACTGTCGAGACCTTGTAGCACCACTATGATTGATATATCTCTTCTCAATAAGGATGCGTCATTGCCCCAACATTGTGAAATGGACATTTTGGGCATCAAAGATCCAGTCGAAAAGAAGTCCCAAGAAGAGTTAGCCCTGGTGACCAAAGCAGTTTTCTTGAAGATAGTGGTGGTCAATAATTAGGGGAGGTATGAGGTTTGGTTGTCGTGGCTGGAGGGCCATCTACCCTTGCCCAACTCTTACAGCGTTGCCAAATCTAGGTTGCAAAATACGGTCTATAATTTAAAAAAAGACGGTCTAATGGAACAATATGATAGGGTTTTCCAAGAGTGGTTGAATGACAGTATAATTAAGAAGGTGCTTGAGGAGGAACCTATAATGATAAACGTCCATTATCTACCAGATCGGCCAGTTGTTAAGGAGGATAGTACTACTAGAATCAAGCCAGTTTTTGATGCATCAGCTAAGGTAAAGCACTCGCTTAACCAATGTCTGAATAAAAGTCCTAATATTATCGAGTCAATTCGGAACATTTTGATGAGGTTTAGACTTAAAAAAATCGGTGTGGTGTCAGACATCCGAAAGGCTTTTCTGCAAATCAGTGTCAACGAAATGGACTGAAATTTTTTGCGTTTTTTGTGGGTTGATCCAGAAGGTCGAGAAATGATTTTAGACACAATCAAGAGGTGTTTGGCGTGAATAGCAGTACATTTTTGTTGGGGGCAACTACACCACCTGGCAGAGTCGTTAAAAAGGTGTACTGATAAGAATGTACCCTATAGTAAGGAGACAATTTTGCAGCTACTAAGAAGTTTCTACGTCGACAATTGTGTTACAAGTTTCTCGGATGGTGACAAGCTTCAAGTGTTTATTAGGGAGTCCACGGTTCTCATGAATGAAGCAAAGTTTGACTTAAGAGGGTGGGAGTTTTCGGGTCAGGTATGTGATGTTTCTAGAGTACTGAGTACACCGAGTACTGCTGTTCTAGAAATGATGTAGGATAAACATGGAGACATTTTAAGGGTGAATGAAGCGTGTCTGAGGGGTGCGAATGAGCTCGCGGATAGACCCATAAGTAAGAAAATAATGCTTCCGTTTGCACAGAGGATATTCGATCCTATTGGCTTTATATCACCTGCTATATTATTGCCAAAACTGCTGCTACAAAAAACATGTGAAAATAAATTAACTTACACAACACAGGAACCCGACATCAAAGCTGCAAGGAGAACTTTCTGTGGAAGAAATAGAGGCAGCCGAGACTCATATTTTAAAATTAATTCAACAGGAGTGTTTTATTGGTGAACTAGATCCTCGTTTATGTATTTAAATCATTTTAAAGACGATCGTGGTCTAATTCATTTGCGTTTTAAAATAAGTAATCAGAAAGAGTAAATCTCGCTTGTTAGAGTTAATACTGTCAAAGGATCTTTGTTGAGACCTATTCAGCATCTATATCCTCTGGAATGCGACTTGGATACACCTGCTGCTGAGGGTAACGACCTTTGTGCACCTCATTCATTGGAAGAGCAGGATAGCAGCATGAAGGATCATCGACCCCATCCATTGTTAGTCAGGAATGAGGGAGAGTGTTCGGAAGTAAAAAGCAGAGTACCCGTACCAAAACCAGGTTGGATGCATAGTGGGCGTAAAACCAGAGTGCCGAAAAGATATATGTAACGGGCAATTTAGCATTGTTAAACTGTATTTTTTTATGTTTAGTTTTAGCATTTATATTTTTTATGGCAATGTGTTCATAATTTCAGTTTTGTTTAAGGCTCTGAATGTCTTAATTATGTAAGTCACTTATTAGTATTGACGTGACTCAGGTGGGAGGATATAAGAGCCACTGTATTTCTTTTAATAATATTGTCAATCTGTCTGAATAGCAACAGACACTAAGAATAGGCGAGGGGAGACCGACCCAGCTGATTGGTGCTATTTGCCTTCCGGTCAATAGATTGTAGATTGTAGGGGGTTCGTGAAGGCTATGCTGCCTCTCAAGCACTTCGACCTATCAGATCTTTTGTGCATAACCCTTAATCTATTCGAGGCCGGGGATTCCGAGACTTCATACAAAGTTTATCAGTTTCCTAAGAGCTAACATCGGAGGGCTTTAGGAAGCTGGTCAAGAAACAGAACAAGAGCGACTTGCTAATATAGTTTTTTTTAGGTCAGTATCGGTACAGTATAGCGTAATTACGAATGGTGGTAACGGATTATCGTTAGAAACTTGATAACCAGTATTTAACTGTACATTTAAGAAGTACGAAAGTAAATTCCCCTAATATTTTTAAACAAATTACGTAGATAACGAATTTTATTTTATAAGGGACGGTTAATTTTGCATCAAAATCTGTTCTTAATGACTTTATTTATTGTACATAATAAGAGAGGTAGGTAAGTAATCCAAACAAATTTCACTAATTAACTAAGCTATTAAGCCTAATTTGGCTTGTTGATTCATTTTTGTTAGATTTCTAGTAATTATTATTATAGTGGTACCTGCATTAAAATCGTATAGTACCGATTGTAATTTCAAGTAGTGTATGTATACCTAATAGACGGCGAAAATGCAGCTACGTGTTTCAGATGTAGATGTATTAATATTGAATGTACACGCTTATTTTACTGCGGAAAAGGATAATGGAGGTCCGTTGCTACCAGTTTTATCTATACGTAAGCGTGTGTGTGTGTGATGCGATGGGTATCGGTAAAACAAAATTAACCTCAGTTTTAAAAAGTGTGAAAGATGAAAATAGTCAACTAAAAGTTAAAAAATATAAACCCCGCCGACATTCAAAGACTGTTGACTTTCCCGAAGCTTACAAATTTAAAATTCGCGACATTGTGTACAAAATGCGTGAAAAAAAAAGAACATGTCTACTTAGATTTAATATTAGAATAAGTAAAAGAAAAAAAATTGAATTTTTAAAATATTATACTCACTGTAAACAAGAATGCTCTTCATTTGTTTATCTGGACGAAATTTGGATTTTTGCTAAAGGTGGGTGGGAAAGAATTTGGCTGGACGATAACATAAAGTCTATAAAACACACGACGGTGAAGGAAAAAGTCACATTATTGTGCATGCAGGTGGAAATCATGGTTTTGTTGATGGGGTGGATCTTTTATTTACGTCAAAATCAAAATCGGCCGATTATCATGACAAAATGGTTACAAAGATGTTTGTGAAATGGTTAAAAGAGAAACTATTACCATTGTTACATGAGCCATCTGTCATTGTATTAGATAATGCTCCATACCATTCGGAAATTTTAAATAAGCAACCAACAAACTTCTGGACGGTACAGAAAATAAAAGAATGGTTAACGAACGAAAATATTTCATTTCCACAGTATTACTTCAAGCCGGAATTATTATCGTTAGCTAAAAGGCACGAAAGAGAAAAAATTTACAAAGTGGATCAAATTATACTTAGTAATGGACATCGTGTGCTAAGACTTTTGTCTTATCATTGCCAATTTAATCCCATTGAGTATATTTGGGAAATATGCAAAACTTTATAAGACAATCACATTGGATCTAATGGTTACATTGATAAGGCTGTTTTGGAAACCTGACAACGAGAAATTAATACTGCTACTCCTGAAATTTGGGAAAAATGTGTCACAAAAATTTAATCAAAATTTAATAGAGGAATGGTGGGTTCGTGAAAACCGCATTGAAGCAGTTAATTCTGTTATCATTTACAATCCGAATGAGGATAGCGACGACAGTGATTCCGATTATGATGACTATAAATCTGATGCTTGATAATACCGTAAGTAATACATGATTAAACATATTTATTAAATTTGTGCCAATAATTTATTTTTGTTGCATTCCATTTGACATAATTAAATATGTACCTACTTCTAACCAAAAACCTTAACGAATTTTGTTCACAATAAAGTAAAAAATAAAAATAAAACCTCTCAACAAAAGCATAATAAACAAAAATTTTTCGGAATTAAATCTGATACGCAGTTATATTATGTCTTTTTCCTTGGATGAAGCGAATCGAGCAGTAACTGCTATTAATTATGGCTTACATAATCTTTATACATTTTCAATTAATCATTGTCTAAACAGAATGTATCTAATATTATTGCAATTATTTTTGAAAACAAAGTTGATTTGCAGGTGTTCAAGCAAGAATACTCATCAAATATTATAATTAATGGTAATACTATACAATTTAGCGAAAAAGTAAAAAACTTGGGAGTGTGGTTTGATGAAAACTTTTTTACCATATTAGTAACTGTTTACAAAAATCTTATGCAGCTCTAAAACTTATATATCAATCTCGTCATGTGTTAAATAAATCGGTCAAAATCCTACTATGTGAGTCACTAGTGCTATCTAAACTAAATTTCTGTGACATTTCATGTAATTTTTGTTTAAATTTATTTGATATAAATAGAATACAAAAATTGCAAAATTTATGCCTAAGACTAACTTTTGGTATTCGCAAATTTGAACATACCAGTCTTACATTCAAAATTACTAAATGGTTACACATGAAAAATCGTCGAGAATTGCATTCTACCATGTTTTATATTAAATATACATATCTGTATCATAAAATAAAATACAGAACCAAAGTACATTCTCTAAACTTGAAGACATAGAAATACTCTTACTATACCACGTCACTATACTGAGTCATTCAAACGATCCTTTTCATATTGTATTGTTAACTGTCTCAATAATTTACCTCACGATTACAGCCACTTATTGCTACATGAACTCAAACGAGCTTTCTTTGACTATTATTTTTCTTAACAATAATTAAATTAATGGTTGATCAATAGTGATCAGTTTTAATGCCTCAAACGGCGAAAAGCATCATAAACAAAAAAAAATGTACTTTTTTTTTGATAAATTTATATTATACCATTCTGGTCATATACTGTTTCTGTACCGTTATTTACATAAATAAATATTTATTTGTTTGATAATTTTAACGTTTGGTTTACACTAAAATACCAAAGTTTTTTGTACAAATAAGTTTGTAGTGCATTTTTAAACCTAATTTAAAATTTATACACATGTTCATTTTATCATTCTTTATTCACTAAAATTTGACATGTTTTCTAATTTTCATCACTATCTGAATCAACGTTATCACATAGCACATATTCTCTACTAATATTTTTCGCATTAAGTTTACATATAATTTCATCAAGGTTGGGATCTACTAAGGCTTCATTATATCCAATCACAACTCTTTCTAAATGGGCAAAATTATCATATTCCAAAGATTAAAGAATCTCAGTATCCAGTTGAATGGTATGCAAAGATTTCATCTGTTCCATAATGGAACAGTTTAAACTGAAATCTACTTCGTTATGGTGAAAAGAAAAAAAAATTACGTTGGTCAAACTGGTAAATACATTAGAATCTATTGCTTTTATTTGACTATCTCGTATATTGAGGCCATCTAATTTTGTTAAGTTGTTAAATGTATCAGATTCTATAGCATCTATTTTACAACTAGTTAAAGATAGAATTTCTAACAAAACTAGTCCTGAAAATAGATTTCTGTTTACAATTGGAATTTTACATTTTTCAAAGCAAAGGACCTTTAAATTATTTAAGTGATTAAAGCAAGGAGTTATGTCGGTAGCAAAATTCTGAATAAAAATAGTTGTGATCCCTTTGTTAGCCTCGAAGGTTTTAGATTCCAAGGGAAATGTACATTTTCTAAGTTGTAGCATGGAGAGAGTATCTTCGGATGCAAATGCTTTGGTACCATCTTGAATGTCACATTTTTCTAGGCTGATGTAAGCAATATTGTCAAAAATGAAAAGGTTTTGTGATCCACAGTACCTGCAAATAATTATTAAACTTATTTAACCAAATATTAAAAACTTGTTCTGTAATGTTTCATTCGATCTGCTATGTAGATTAGTACTTAATTATTGTTAAAATTTGTGATACAACAATTTTTAAAAAAAAAGGTAAATTTTAAATTTTTTAAAAATTAAGTAACTCTTTAAGATTTAATATAAGAAAATAATTTAACACAATATTGTTAAGATTTTTTAGTTCTTTCGTGGGTTCAGAGATTAAAACTCTCGATAAGTAACAAATCAATGTTTATTCCAATACAATAAATTCTACTTTTATTAATCACTCAAATATTTACTTAGATATACAACTTTAACAACTTTTTATAACTATTTACATTTCTTAATTCATAAACACTTTTAAAACCAATACTGTCCCTTGTTATGATCGCTTCGCCTTTTATACCTCTATATCACAATTCTAGATCATTCCACCTGTTTCTCCACCCTTTGCGTCGCGGCTTCGAGAGATTGCTCGACCTTGCCAGACCCCTTCGGCGGCCGACAAAGCGGTCTAATTAATATGCACCACGGTCGATTCCTCGGTTGCCAACAGGACCGGATTTGTAACATCATCCCCCTCTCAAATTTGATCGTTCCGATCAAACACTTGCGGAACCTCACCATTGTAAGGCTTTAACCTCTCTAAGTGGACGACTTTCATCTTGGCTCTGGGGCTGCGTTGGATTCCATAAACCACATCATTTATCCTTTTTATCACCTTGTATGGCCCTTCCCAAGATGGTGTCAACTTGGGAGACACACCTTTCTTTCGTTGTGGATTATACAGCCATACTCGATCTCATTCTTTGAATCCCGTCGAATTTGCTTTTAGGTCATAGCGAGCCTTCATTTTATTGCTTGCCAACCTCAATCTCTTCCTAGCCGTTTAATGGATTTTAAACAAGCTTTGACTACATTAAATAACTTTGACATGGAAAACAAATGGATGGAGTTATGTATATTAAAAATTTTGTATTTTGAGTTATGTCTGCTTAATAGGGACCGAAATCGGGAAACCAAGTACTTAAAATAACAGGCTCATTCAAAGCGTAATTTAATTTTTTTAATTTTGATAATAAATGACCTTTCCATTGGTTGCATTTTTTTTAAGTTATAGGCCAAAAACTGAAAAAAGTGCCAAAATTTCGTGGCCACACAAAATTTTGAAGGTCGAAAACTTGGATTCTACATACTCTCTATGATATATACAAGATTAAAAAAAAATATCTATTACCGCATAAATTGTAACTATCACACCACTTTGATGACGCCGCATTTTTTCGTAATCATTAAAATTAATATGACCGTAAAAACATCAAATTACTTCCTAGTTACTGCCACTGAGGTTTTGGGGTTAGAGGCCCCATTTTGGGGAGCAACGATTTATGCATTGCGTTGCGATGCATTATAAAATTCAATTTTTCTGAAAAAATTAGCATAATCTGTTTTTTAACATTACGTAAGTTTTTTTCATATTAAATGAAATAAATCAGATAATTTATTACCATATGTTAAAGTATAAAGTCACTTTTTAAATGAGATGAAATTATTATTAAGTGAATTTTCTTTCAGTAAGAATTGTAAGTGACTTAAATTCTTTTAAGTTTGATTGGTTTATTGAGTTAAAGGTAGTTTAACAGAAATATGTAAACCTTTTTCCGTGTACCGGGAAAGTACTTCATCCAACAATAATTATTTACAATAAAGTATAAAAATTTGTTTTAATTTCGAACAAAATACAAAGCAATATTCTTGAAAGCTACGTAATCCGAAAAACTACAACCAATTTAATTTTATTTGAATAGAATCAATCTGGTTAAAGTGTTTGCAAAACTGAGCCTTGGGGCAATATTTAAAATTCACGTACAACTTTATGCAGCAAATCAGTAGGTACATACAAGATCGAAGGTGTTGGAACTTGGAGATTTGTTTCCCATAGTTTTCTTAAAAGTAACTCCATCCAGCTATTAACGTTATTTTTATTAAAATAAGTTAAAGCTTAAAACAGGCAGGAAAAGAAATGAATGGGACACTGCATAGCTTTATGAATGGCCAGAAAGTGTCAAAAAAGGGACGTCTGGCCGTGCATAGAGGTGTGTTGGTTCCTACACTTATGTATGGTAGTGAATGTTGGGTTTGGCAGAAGAAGCATGAAAATAGGATTAATGCTGCGGAGATGAGTAGTCTGAGAAGTATAGCCGGAGTGACTCGGTTGGATAAAGTTAAGAATAGTGAGATAAGAAAACGCTGTGGTGTAAAAGAAGATTTGGTCACAAAGATAGATAAAGGAATGCTTAGATGGTTTGGACACGTAGAAAGGATGGATGAAGCAAGATTGACGAAACAAATTTATAAGGCGAGTGTGAATGGACAAGTCGGTAGAGGTCGACCTCAGCGAACATATCTTGATCAGATCAACATTGGTTTTGAAAAAAGGCCAGGTCAAGAGTACCAACAACCGACGAGCATGTATGAGAGCACTGATGAAAGTAGAGGAAGCAAAAGATGTGTGTAAGAACCGTAGCAAGTGGAAGGAGGTGGTCTCTGCCTACCCCTATGGGAAAAAGGCGTGACTTTATGTATGGTTGGTGTATTTGTTGATCATTGACAGGATAATATTTAAGATGTATTTTATAATGGCCATTGTTGTCACTTCGCAGCTTTTTTAGGTGTTGTAAATTGAGTTTATTTACGTTCAACTAATTTAATTATTTAATATCTTCTTTGTACAAATGATGTTAGAATTATAACAGCATATCTGAGAGTGAACTGAATAATTCTGATATACAATCATAAAATTAACTTGTAAGAATACCAATTACAAAGTGGCATATATTAAAACGAATTTAAATAAATATAGCAACAATCGTTAACATGCTTTTTGTGAAATCTGTCGTTTGATAAATTTTTATGAAAATTTGGATTTTGAAGACAGGTGATCTTTTTGCCGGTGGCCGGTGACCGTTGCGAAAGCCGCACGTTCTGACCTGGCACCTGATTACCGACTTGTAGATTTTGAAGAGACAGCACGTGGAGCTTTGCAGCTTTTTTTCCTTTTTGTGAAAGCAAGTTTTTCTAGAGAGTCTGTAATAAGCAACAAATTGACATGTCTCATAAGTTTTCTCTGGGAGTATCGCAATGGTCCAATGACCTTATATATAACCTTGTTTTTTCTAATTTAGATTCCAAACCATAAACATTAACTAAAATGCAGGTATTCAAAATTTTTTAATATCGCGCAATTTAATTGTAAAATCCATACCTGTTACATCAAAGACAGTCTCGTAGGGTGGGAGGGAAGAGATATCCGAAACTTTACGCTCAGGTGGAAATAAGGTCGATGTGATAGCCCATGCAAAGCAGTAATGGTCTTCATTCTTCACATTTACATCCCCCTTCTTCCTCTCGATGTATTCTGGTAGTTTAATGTATGAAGAACCACCATAGGGGCTATATTTGTTCATGTTCACTTCTAGGAACAGAATATTCCCACAACTCCATCCTAAAGCAGAAAAAAAATAATAAGATTATTAAAAACATTTGAGACATTGATTTTTACCAACCTGAATTACGCTGCTCAAATACAGTAGTTTGGGCAATGATGATGTCACGGAATGCATCGAATAATGTAACGATATCACTTCACTACTTCATTTTTTTAGTCTGTTTAGTCAGTTTATGTCAATTTTAGTCGGTTTAGAAAATTTGATCAGTTTACAAACGTGTTATGCTTGCTCAATGTTGTATCATCAAATTTGGAAATATTGGTATATTTTTAAATACTAAATATAGCTATTCGCAGTAAAATTAATGTCGATTATTTGTTAAATCATGAACTCGAACAATTAGGAATTTACAAGTACCTTCAGTTGTATCAGAGAAACGTAAACTTTTACGCGGAGTTCTAACACAAGAATTAACAGTTCGTAGTTCATTAATTTATTCTCAGGGACTTAATTTTTTATAATGAGAAACTTGGTATAGATAATTCATTAAAGGATTTAACTAAGAACGTTCAGGAATTTGTCGGTGTTTTAAATGATTCAGAATATGAAAGAATTATTTGCACATTAACTCATGTTGCTTCACGAATTTCACCGTTTACTTGTATTTCTGAAGATCAAGAAGCGGTTCAGGAGCGTTTTTATTCTGATCTGTTTTGCCTTGAAGCAGTCTTTGATTCTAAAGTCATACATATATAGGAAGGAGAACCTCATAAAGTATAATACCAACAACCGACAAGCATATATGAGAGTTCTGATGAAAGTAGAAGTAAGAGATGTGTGTAAGAACTGTAGCAAGTGGAAGGAAGTGGTCTCTGCCTACTCACTCTATACCTGTTAGTCAATCAAAATCAAAATTTTTCATTTTCTAACTCAGTTCCAGTTCATAAATGGGGATTAAAATTTTCAGGGGTCAATACACGTAAGTCAGTAATTATTTTTTTTTGAAAAAATTAGAATGTTCAAGTTTCTCGTAATGTCTCTAATAGTGAGCTATTTTCTATTTTTGCAGGTTTGTTTACGATAAAGCTGTTAATTGGTATTTAAATAATAGAAATAAATTTCGTACTTGGAACGATTTGGTAACGAAACTCAAGTCTGATTTTTTACCTTATAATTACCAAGATGATTTGTCAGCTTAAATATGATAGTGGTAAGAAAATCGGACGTTGGCATATTAAGAATTTAAAAGAAATCGTAGTGTCTACTGATAATGAATCATCCTCGGATTCCGAAACTGATAATTCCATAGCTTCTAGTTGTAATGAATAATATAAAAATGAATATTTGTGATGAATAATATGTAATTTTTTTTGGTTTTGATAAGTTCATGAAATAGTTTGAGCTGAAGTTTAGCTATGGGTGGAAAAATTTATAAATTATAGAATACCACAATTGTAGAGCTATTTTATAGGCCAATCAAATTAGACGTTTGCCTTGTACCAAAAAGTTATTTTTAAGTTTTTGAGTTTTTGACCGACAAAAAGGGAAAGATTCAGTATTATTTATTAAAAAAGTAAGTGGGTTCTAACAAAAACTTTTTAATCTTTTACAAATTTACAAAAACCGTCTTTTATTCACCCTCCACAGACTATATGGTCAGGTAGTTTCATAAAAATTAAGAAAATATTTTTTTAATAGCTAATTTATTTGTTATATTGTTTTTTTCCTTATAATAGTTACCAACGAATAACGAATAGCGGGCCACGAATAATTGAATAACGAATTAATGAATAACAGAATAACTGATTATACTGAAAATGCAGAATTAGTTACCAAAAAAAAAATAAAGACCCTTGAATAAGGGCTAGAGAGCTGTAGATGTAAAAAGAAATTAACTAAGGGATTAGCTACCAACAGGATAACCCTTATTAACACCAGTAGTCTACTGTTAATACAGGGTTGATTGACAAGCCCTGTTAATGGTTCCATTTGGATGGTTAAAATTTTGTATTGCCATCGCCTGGATACATAGTCCAAGTTATTTTTCTGATATGTGCCATTTGTAACTCTTTTATATATAACTTTACTGTAGTCGAATTGTTTTGACTTATTTTCATTTTTTATTTATTAAACTGGTTGTTAAATTCTTGCAACTTTTTACTTATTTTAAAAAAAGGTGACAATATTGGAGCTCACTTAACTCGTTACTCTTGGTACTAAAATAGCGTTACATCCAGTCCACTGTGTGATTTCGTTTCGATATTTTTATTAATTGGTTTTGGTTATTATTTGCTTTTTTAGTATTCTATTTTAAGTATAATTTTACATTGAGGACTGTAACTAAGAAATTTGATACATTTTTAAGCGATCAGCACAAAAAAACAAATTATAATCTCTCTGGTATTAAATTATAAAATAAAGGGTCCAAGATTTATTTTTCAATAAGTAGAAGTACCCAAATAAACAAAACGATACACTAGTAATAAAAATAATTTAGTTCATTTGACGTGACCTAATCTTAAATTTCTTTTTTTTTGTTATTGTCACGATTCTTGAATTTGTCGTTCTTGGAGACTTAACCATCCGGATCGGTTCCTAACTAGTTTCTGATTGTGCAAGCGTACATTGTTAATCCCAAACTAGTTGTTTATCAGTCAGGAACTTGTTAGAAATCAGCTCTGCGAATAAAGCTAATAAACATTTTAAAAATAATTAGACAGTAGAAATGGTTAGGAAAATATTTATTAAATAATAATTACAAATAAAATTAACAACCTCTATGTGTTGTATATCCAAAAGGACTAAGCAACAAAGAAATATGATGGCACTCCGAAAATACGCCAGCGTCAAATACAATCTGAAATGAAAAAAAAATACACACCAATGAAAGTAAAATTAATTCATCATAGCAATTTGGTGATTTAATATGTTGTAGCATTAATATTGTCCAAGTTTATGTTAAATAATTCATAAATTCTAGTTATATCTAGGCGTGTCTTCACACCATTGCATAACAAAAAAGATATTCATTGGAAACTTTTTGACCACCCTCCATATATCCCCGACCTTGCACCTAGTAACTATTTCTTGCATTTGAAACGGAGGATTGTTGGACAACGGTATGAAAACGACAAAAAATTCAAGACTGCGGCTGTCAAATGGTTCAATTCCCAGGCGGCAAACTTATTGTTATAATTTACGATCCGGCCCTGTCGACTGTTACCTTGAAGCGACAACGCATCGACCACAATTAGGGGAATGCATAGTGATAGCCGAAGGCATTGGATGATTCTCGAAAGGTCCAATAATTTCGGAAAATGTCCAGAAAGACATCAATTTGTCTAGAGCATTGGTTTGCAGATACATATATAAATAAATCACAGATCGAAGTTTTTAGTTTAGTTTGAAGACAAGTTTTTGAAGTAATTATAAAATGTTATAAAAAATATTGTATACAGTTGTGAGTATCTAAGTGATTTGTAAAGTAAAAATTATTGTGTAGAAATATTAGAATAAAATTATTTAGTTATTTTACTGAGTGTTTACAATCATCAAACCCAAAGAGTAAATATTGTAACATTATACAGGGTTTTCAAAGTTAAGTCGGCACTATTGCTAATTTCGTTATTATTAGAGATACAAAGTCAGTCAAATAGGAAAACTAGTAGTATTTTTTTCGCCAATAACGATGGTGAAAACGGAATAAGAATCGAACATGAATTATGAACAAAAAGTGTCCCATGATTTTTTTTCTATCACAAATGACAAAGCTATTGATGATTTTTCAAATTCGTCAAGATGGCTGTTATTTCATAAACAATATTCGTTTGTTTTATAAATGTCTGGATTAAAGTGTCAAATTGAAGTTGTTTTGTGTCTTTTGAAGCTCGTAAACGTTATAGGTATAGATATTTAGTAAACTTAAACAGTAAATAAATAAAAATGAGCTGTAGTGGGACTCCTGGCAGATGTAAAACATCGAAACTATTTTGTATAGAATAAAACTAAATACTACTGCTGAATATCACCTAACATAAATATGCTACATTTTCTTCATACTTTTCTTTGATATTTTAAATGTGAGTGCTAAAAAGTTGGGTTCAAAGTTTACGAGAGTTGGAAAGTGTGAGTGACATTGAGCGAAGGGTGTTGGCAGGAAAAAAAATGAATGGGGCACTTTAAAGCTTTATGAGTCAAAAAGGCATGTCTGGCGTGTGTTGGTTCCTACACTTATGAATGGTAGTGAATGTTGTAATTGGCAGAAGACATTCATTAAAAGATCAAGTCATATTATCGTCATTGAGCTAGAGGTGTTGGCAAGAAAACAAATAAATGGGGCACTTCATAGCTTTAAGAACATCCAGAAAGTGTCTAAAAAAGCACTTCTGGCTGTGCATAGAGGTGTGTGGGTTACCACACTTATGTACGGTAGTGAATGTTGGGTTTGGCAGAAGAAGCATGAAAATAGGATTAATGCTGCGGAGATGAGTAGTTTGAGTAGTATAGCCGGAGTGACTCGGTTGGATAAAGTAAAAAATAGTGAGATAAGAGAACGATGTGGTGTAAAAGAAGATGTGGCTACAAAGATAGATAAAGGAATGCTTAGATGGTTTGGACACGTAGAAAGGATGGATGAAGGAAGATTGATGAAACAAAACCCAGAAAACACAAAGCGCCACGTTTTCCAAGAAAGTGAATTACTCAAATCATTCCATCACAATGTCTGGAAATACCCTTGAATCAAGTCCCTCCATCTCGATTTTGGGAGTCATGGTGTCCAATAATATGTATTGGCATGACCATGTTGCTAACATCGCAAAGTCAGCAAGCCAGAGGCTAGGTTTTCCGTGAAAAGCTAGAAAGTTTTTTACTCCTGATCAACTGTTGACGACGTACAAGGCTCAAATCTGACTTCTACTGGAGTATTGCTCGCACATTTGGGGTTCAGCACCAAGGCATTCTCTTCGTTTTCTAGATTCCATTCAGAAAAGGGCCATTCGGTTGATAAACAGCTCAACTCTCACAGATACCCTTCACCCTCTAGAACATAGAAGAAGAGTTGCAGACCAGTCAATACTCTACAGATATTTCTATGGCAGATGCTCCAGAGAAATAAAAACTCTTGTACCACCATTGGCCACATTCGGCCGTAGAACTCGGCACGCTGATCAGTCTCACCCATTTACTCTCAAGATTGACACTACAAGGACTAATCTCCATCAAGTATCCTTCTTTTACAGGGCTGCTGCGGAATGGAACAAGCTTCCAAAATCAGTTTTGCCAGAGAACTATGACCTGCAACTTTTCAAAAAGCGGGTCCACAATCATTTCCTTTCTATAATCCCTTCCCCTTCTAATAGTCGCAGTGAGGGCCGTCCGCGGCCCACACGATAGGTCTACCATTTTTGCGACTATTTTCATTAAAAAAAAAAATAATTTATAAGGTCAAGATTACCAACAACCGACGAGCATGTATGAGAGCACTGATGGAAGTAGAGGAAGCAAAAGATGTGTGTAAGAATCGTAGCAAGTAGAAGGAAGTGGTCTCTGCATACCCCTACGGAAAAAAGGCGTGACTATAAGTATGTATGTATGAGTGCTAAAGTATAGTCTAAATTTGTGACTAACAATTTTAAACGAAAACAAAAACCTTTAAAAATTTAATAAAACGCATTATTTTTGACAACTGTCTTTTGTCATAAGTAATTTCCTACAGCCAAGGTTGCAAGGTATTTTGGGTCGGACGGTCGCCACGCCAGCAGCTGCTTTAACTCTAAAATATAAAATCTTTTCCCGCAAATTAATGTTTTTTACTGATCAAACGACCCTTACTTTATGAATATGCCTCTTAGATATTTTAAACAAGAGATTTAAAATGTATTATTAGATTTTCATTGCTAAATTAACCATTCAAATTTACCTCTATGAAAGGATAGATAGTTTCTTGTTTCTTTGCATCAAAGTATCTGTCAACATCATAGTGCAATTTATATCTTCCAGTTGTAAAATCAGTTCTATCAATAAATTGACAAAATTTTCCAGTAGAATTTGTCATTCCTTCATTAATGAAGGTCCATCTGCCATCAATTAACTTGTACAGACTAACTTGAAGTCCAGAGATTGGTTTACCTTTGGTCATATCAGTAACTTGGGTGGATATTGGTGGCCTATCAATTACAGATTTTTTATCATCCTAAAAATTTTAATTATGAAATATTTAAGATAAAATATATACATTTAAGTAATTATGATAGAAAGTGTTAATTGAAGAATAATTTAGAATGGAATATTAATAATGGTCTAAATGGTTGATGCAGGGACCCAATAAATAAAAAAATCTATAAGAAAAAAAAATACTACACGGTAAAAAAACACTTAAAACTTAAAAATAAAATATGTAACATAAATACAAATTGAAATATCAGTGGTCTGGGTGCGACCCAACGACTAGCTTCCCAGTGGAAAGAATAATAAAATACCATATATTTTGTTGTTATAATTATTATTATTATTAAAATTATTATAAAAAACGATTTCAAATTGTTTTTAACAAATTATAATTGTCATTAACAATATTCTGTTTATGTCAACCATATTCTTTCAAACTTTTTCTTGTTATTTCATAAGCGGGAACTATTTTAAATTTTTTATAACAATTGAATTTTTTTTTAAATTGTTGTGATCAATAATCATTTGTTAGTAACAACATTAAATTGTTATAAACAATGCTTGATGATAACTAACAATAATTTTTCACTGTTATAGCATCTTTAATGATATTCTCTCAATACTGACACAAGTTTAAAATTCTCCAATTCCTATTTTTGTTTTTTAAAACTATTTCTTTTTATGAAATATTGTCATCATATTTTTCATACAAATATTCCTAACATGCAATAATCATATTATTCAAGATCTTAAAATTCTGTTTTATCAATAGCAAAATTCAGGAAGTTTACCATTTTTTTCAGTTTTTTGATTCTCCATAAAAAATAGCTTGACCGATTTTGCTGAAAATCTAATCAGTTTTAAGTTACGTAATTATGAGTCGAATGCAATTGGTCCCACATCATTTTTTGTTCTCGAGATAATCAAGACGAAAAATAATTTCCGAACGCACATATGGACATACGTACATACACACACAGACGTCCACTTAAAAAATATTGTATTCGACTCTGGGGGCCTTGAAATGTGGAGATATGTCAAAATTCAGGATTCGCAATATCGGACCCATTACTATAACAACCCGCTGGAAAGTTAATAAAAAAATTGTACATTTAAATCACAATAGTGGTTAGGTACATTTACTTTTAATGAAGGAAGATTGACAAAACAAATTTATAGGGGGCGAGTGTGAATGAACAAGTCGGTAGAGGTCAACCACGGCGAACATATCTCGATCAGATCAACATTGTTTTGAAGAAAGGCCAGGTCAACAGTACCAACAACCGACAAGCATGTATGAGAGCACTGATGAAAGTAGAGGAAGCAAAAGATGTGTGTAAGAACCGTAGCAAGTGGAAGGACATGGTCTCTGCCTACCCCTACAGGAAAAAGGCATGACTATATGTATGTATGTACTTTTAATCATAATTCTAACATTCTTTAGTTTTGAATAAATGCAACAGTAAGATGTATACTGCATCTATTCATAATTTTCTTCTGCTTAACTGTAATTTTAATCAAGCAATTAAAACTTGTATAGAATAAATGTTTTATGCAAGTACTAACTTTATCAATATCATTTTCAAATACTTCATTTTGCATTTGAGCTCTATCACCTTCATCTTCTTCATCTTCATTTTCCATTTCAATTTCTTCATTTGAAAGTTCTCTTTCCTCTTCATTACTTATTGCAGTTTCTTTCATATTTAATAATGCTTTGTTCTAAAATAAAAATAAATTATAAGAAATTTTATACTGTAATTAGTATTGCCAATTAATTTTTTTTTTTAAATACAACCTAATTAAACTTACTTTTCTTGCACTATGAACTTGAGCAGCTTTTTGATGTCTAATAGTGCAAGTATGTTTCAAAAGACTTAATCGGTGTGCATGTAAATTTTTATGGCAGTAAGTGCAATAAGCTCTTGTAGGTTCACCTTCAACTCCCTTGAGCCATCCTAATAAAAATAATTCCAGTATTTTATTGTGATGAATTTCCAATTTTAACTATTAAAAACATTTAAAAATAATAAATTAGTAGAAAACTATCAATTTTAAGTATCTGTTATCTACAAATCCATTAAAAAAAGGATACTTAGGAACATTCATTTGTTAATGTACTGTTATATCTCAAAAATTACCTAAAATATTGTAGGTAGTTTTGAAATGGCCGATTTTGTTGTTTTATTGACCAAAACATTTGAGTTGGGTGTTAACATTAAACTAATTTAATATAAGTTTGAATATGGATATTCTCCGTATCACTTTAGTTAATTTAATATTGTGCAAAAAATGTACACACATTTCATACAGTGAAACTTTCAAATTGTAAATAGTGAATAAATCATGAACTGAACTTTATCAGCATTATTTAAAAGGTTTAAAAGTGATAATGATTTTGCTACTACTGCTATTATTATATATAACAATATTTTACATTTTGATATGCTTTCCTTAAAGTCTACTTAATATGATATGACTTGTTCAGGTATGAATTGACTACAAAATGTTTATTAAAAATGGTTCAAATGTAATGTAGAGTACAACAATACAATTTGGCACTCAGCTTGGTTTTATTTCCACATTGTTTGTTATGATATTTTCTGGTTCTATAAGTTAGCTGAAGATAATCTAGTATTTTTACTGAAGTTGTATTTAGTAAGAATTTAAGGTAATTTTTAAGTATAAAAATAATTAAATGAATTGGTACAGTATTTTAAATATGTTAAAGCAATGAATTCACTGTAAAAACTTTACAACTTGTATCTAAATATTAAAATGCACCATTTTTTAAATATTAAACAGTGAAAATCGATATTAAATTTTAACAAGTGCATAAAAGTAAAAATAATATACCTTTGAAATCGGGCATATGCTCCCAAGCCGGGCGGTAGGTTTGTTTATAGTATTTTCCTCTTGGATGTACAGAGACTACATTTATATTTGATGTTGACGGTACTATTTGTACAGGAATTATTTGAAATTCTGTGTTTTGCTTAACTCTTCCAATTTTTAAGAGGTCTTCACTGTCATTTTCAATTTCTACAACACCAACTCCTTTTGTTTCCATTGTTTACCACCAACAAAATTACCAAAGAATTAAAAATAACTAGAAACTGAATAATATGTTAACAAGAACTCTGGGACTTTGGTTTTTCAACTAAAGTAAGTGGTAAGTGGTATAAAGTTGAGGAATAGAATTGCAAAAATGCAAGAACATTGGAAAATGGCGGCATACGACGCTGAAAGATCCGATAAAGTACTCAATGGACCCGTAACTACACTACACCGTTGTTAATCAATGAAATTTTTATCCAATAAGGCAGCCTTAACATTTTTAATAGAAATTTAAATGGAATCAATTGACAGCTTGCTACAGCGTTCGCAAGTACATATGTATAATGTAAACGTAAACAAAATGCATCCTTATTGGTGTAGTGACAAAGAAAGATTTTGGAATATGACTGTGTGAATACTATGCTGAGGCATTAGTTTTATAATAATTAAATAAACATTTAAGTTTTAAAAAATGTCATAGTTTTATATAACTAGTAATTATTTATAAAAGACGTTGAAATGTAAATTATGTAATAATCTGTTATAAACATAGAGATAGAGTACGTGAAACTATTACTAGTGAAAACAGGTTCCAAAATAAAAGAGATCGCTGCATAAGTACCAGTGTGTCACACTCTAATGCCCCATTTTCTTCTTATTTTGTGAAAATTCATTTGTATAAGTTAACTTAAAAAGTGAAATGTTAAAGGCTTTATAAAATTTGAGATAATGATAGATAAAATATTTGTAATAAACGTTAAGTTTGATAATATTGAATAAACCTAAACAAACATTTTAAATTTCATTTAGTTGTAAGTTACAATTAACCGTGTAAATAATTATATAATAATCACCACAATTTACGTTGCACAGAAAAACTGTTAAACTGTCGAGTCTATATCTTTGATCTCTATGATTGTAAAATGACAGTTAAAAAAATAAAAGAAGAATTGGTGACAACTTAAAAGATATCCAATACCTTTTGTTACCCATTTTTGCTGACTGTATCAGTTTCATTCAAATTTAAAATAAATTAAAAAAATTTGTTTCTACAATAAAAAACAAAAATGGTTTGGTTAATTATTAAAGATATCAGCGAATAAAATATTTTAGTTAAAAAAAACTAAATATTTAATAGACAATTTTTTAAATTCAAATTTGTGTTATGTATCCCAGAATAGTATTCAAAGCAGCACTACCAGTACCACTTTATGCATACATTAGGTCACTAAAACTACACTGAATCAAATCTTGTTACACAAAGCCAAAAAAAGAAGAAATTTTTTTAGCTACAAGACATGGGTTGTCTCTGTTACCAATCTCATTTTACATTTTACTACCATTCTTTATTGTCTCATTTTATGCTAAAATGGCATCATACATCAGTTTATTATTGAACAAAACCATATTTATAAGATGTAACGAACACAAAAGCATGCATAACAAAAATGAATGTCACACTAAAAAAAATCATTAGAACCTCTGTCCTAATCCTAAATTTTGTTAAAGCTATAAATGGCTTAATAGTTTTTTTATTGTAAGTTTTTATGATACCAAAACATTATCTTGTGTATTCACAAAGACATTATCTTGTGTATTCACAAAGACATTCTATGTAAAAATAAAATTCAATATAAATATACTACTAAAAATTATTGAAAGATGATATGCTTTGTTTCAAAATTAATTTATTAATATTCATTTACCCAAGAATAAAAAAATTGCGGGTTTCTGTTACTTGCAGTATCATAGATGTTATAAATTATAAATATCTCACCTGTAAATATTATATTAACGAGTAGAACCACTTTATTGTTTGCTCAAAGAAAAAGTCTTGTTATGAAAAGAATTCCAAACGCAAAGTGAGTAGGCTTAAAAGTGAAAACAGTCACATGTTATAATAAAATAACGCTGTAACAAATATCCAAATTATTTAAGGTTATGTTATTGTTCATTAATTTATTGTCAAAGAATACACCAGCACAATTAAGAAGCGAAAGTCTGCAAAATCCCTTTGATGTTGGGAGGACCAAAATTTATGACCTTGACTGACTAACATTGATAGATAACTTATAAATTTAGTGAATAAATAATACACTGAGAAAAAATTTGAAATATTGGCGATATTATAATAACTTTTATAGTTACACGCAGAAAAAGCGTTTTCTTTTTTATCTAAATATTAACATTACTAATATCCAAACCGGTTTTGATCATACTTACACGTAGGGTTTTAGTGAAAGTTCATTTATTTTTTAAGGAATTTGTTAATTTAATCTTTTTAAATATAAAATATAAATCTGTAAAATGTCTATTATTTTTTAAAATCTCATATTTACTAGATAGTTTTCCAACTTATTAAGGAAATTATTTTAAATTTCTCATTTTCTTTTGTGTATTTATTATATAATTAATTTATAATTTCCTGTTCCTAAAAAGTATCATATTTTTTTGTATGTAATACAAAATTTGGTATTTTTATTTTGAGTAATTGGTGAATGGCCGCCTTACTTTGTGGCCTTTATTTTTTTATTTAAAAAATTTACAACACTCTAGACAATACCAAGCACAATTTAAGCTTAAAAAAAGGGATTGTCTTGTCGAAGCAATTTTAAAATGAACCGCCTAGAATGTCACATGACGGTTATGATGTCATGAATTCATATGCACGTTTTGTTGCTTGTATCGATTCCTGCGATGGGCCATTTGTCTTTGACGTTGCATGAATTTTGACAAGTGTCACTAGTGTCAGTTATTTTTGTGAAAAATCAATAACCAGAGGTTGTCTCTGTCAATAACAAACATTTTGTGCTAGATATTTTGGTTTGCCAGGAAAGAAAATTTTGTTCAAATTAATCCTATTAAAATTAATTTAATTATACACCATGGCAGAGTTACAAAATTCATTACCTCCTGGATGGGATTCTAAAAAAGATGAATCCAGTGGAAAATTGTAAGAATATTAAGTTACCATAAATAATATACCTAATTCATATTTTTAATTTTTAGTTATTATATCAATCATTACACCAAAACCACTACATGGGAGGATCCGCGAATAAGACATAGACATTTACATATTGTTCAGAAAAATTCTCCAAATTCCCAAACTGAGTATATACAATTACAGGTGAATTTGCATGTTTACATGTTATAATTTGTCTTTCATATATATATATATATATATCATTGCCTTTTTCACATGCTGCTGTTGGATTTTTTTATTTGTCAAATTTGTAGCAGGGAACCCCTGAATCACGAAGAAATTATGTGTATCCTCGCCAGAACTCCCCTATTCCAGCATTTCAAATGCCAGCACATATGAGTCCTAAGAGTGTTCCTTTGCAGGTATTTTTCCTCTTGCATGATAGTGTTCTAACTTCATTTTTATGCTCTATGTTTTGGTTAATCAAAATGTAAAATTTAAAAAACATTTTGCATTTTATTTAAGATTAATTGTACTTTGCAGATATCTCTCTATTTTTATTCATTTCGTTTTTAATAATCAAAGTTTTTTAAATTTTAACACTTGAATATTTATAAATTTATGTTTGTATCTAATTTATTAAAAATTGTTGATATAAAGATATAAATTGACATTAATTTAAATATTTCAGATGAATTAATTATTGACATATTTATATTATAGCATAGGAAAGGATATTTAGTGATTTAATAGTAATTTGTAAATTGTATGCCCTAACACCACAGTTTATGTGAAGTAAGTGCTGTTTTTTCCAAAATAAGTGATTTTTATTACTTTTTAAGTAAATGTCAAATATTTACAAAATGTGCTAAATTTCCAAGATATTCTTGGAACTATTAATTATGAAGTCAATTTAAAAATATAATTCTTTTTGCTAAAGCTATTGTTAAAACTTTGAAAAAAATGCAAACAGTAGTTATAAAGGTATTTATTAATGATCACATTTTTTAGAGAAAAACAGCACCAGCACTACATGTACTTTTTAAAACGAATGTAAAGTTTACAATTAGAAATAATAATTTTAGAGTGTCAGTAACTTGTTACATAGTTAATGCAATGTAGTACTGAAATATTTAAAAAACTGAAACAATGTTTGGAGACAATCTAAAAAGATTTAGTTATTTAATGACCGTCTATAAAACTAAAGTTAAAGCTCAAAAGATGACGATTCCAAAAAAATCATTAGGAATACCTGACTTGCTTTAGAAACATTAGGAAAACTTTTGCAATATGAATCACTCACGAAAATTGTTACATGAACAGAAGTTAGACTTAAAGAAGATATTGGTTTTCATTAAAATTTATTATACTGCTACTACTACTTCCTGTTACACTTTTTTTTGGGCTACATGAGCTCTCGGCTGGATAGTCTTTTATTCTTTCCCATTCCTTTTCTATGTAGTTATTTTTTTGGAAAACTTACTTTGCTTGCTTTTTAAAGCATTTTTATTATTATATCATTTAACAGCATCAAATGAACATTAAGTTATAGTGGAATAAATAATTTTCGTTATGTTCTCTTGTATGAAGTTTGGCTGTGGTTATACTAACTTGATATTCAAGTAAGCTTATCCATTGTTTCTCAGAAACGGCTAAAGCATCTGCAACTAGCTCAAAATATCACTAAATTATTCCACCATTTAAAAAATGGCTCTATTATATGAATATGTTGGCTTGGCTTAATATACATATTTATAAGATCGTGATTGGTGATGACGAATTACGGATCTATGTGTATGAGCCCAAAAGTACAAATAAGCTTATGAGCATATGGGTCTTTCTTGAATCTTCTAATCTCACAATCAGAAAATAAAAGAAGAGGCAGAATGGTACCAGATTGATTTCGTGGCTGAATCTTTTCCTCCTTATAATAATCAACGAAGATATATAGAAATGTACATAGCCTAGGGAAGGTATAGACAAATAAATAGCGATATCAGATGCATGTTTCACAGGTATATACATCCTTGGTTTTAGGTTTAATTTCGGACCTATGACAGCAACATTTTGAAAGCGACTAAAATTTAAAAGGTGTCTAAAATTTTTTAGAAAACTAAAATTCAATATTAAAATGCATCAATAACTGTTGAATGGAGTTCCTCTAAGCTAATCAGATCTTGAATGATTATCAGTTAGTCTTTCAGGTTGGTAAATCAACAAGTGATGCCATATACACTGTAGTGAACGGAATTATAAGTAAGCTGGACAAGACTAGAAAATGTATAGGGGTCTTTCTAGACCTTACGAAAGCATTCGACACAGTGAACCATCAGAAACTCCATGTCCTTGAAAAAAATGAGGTTCTGTGTTGGATGTTTTTAGCCATTATTTAGATAATAGACAACAAGTTAAAATTCATGATTTGCTAAGTGTTCCAATTATCTTCAAGATATTAGTACCTCAAGGAATGGTACTGGGACCAGTATCTACATTAATTCAATATTTTATTATCAAATGCTAAAATTATTTCCTATGCTAATGACACTGTGATCTTATTCGAGGGTGATACTTGGTCACAAACTAAATTACATTTCCAGAGAGAACTAAACATAGTAAGGAATTGGTTAAATGCTTACCAGCTATAACTGAATGTTAAAAAAACACTATATAGCTTTTTCTGCCAATAATGCAAACGGACCAGAGTTCCAGAAAATTGCATCACTAATCTAAATAAAAACATCACATAAGTTAGCCAATCACAGAAGTTAGCCAAGTTACTCAAGCTGAGAGAGAGATACTGTCAATTAAACTATTACTTATAATATACAAATCAATCCTAGTTATGGAATACTAGTGTGGAGTGGTCTGTATGAGAACTCATTACCAAATCTCAATGTGATCCAGAATTGTTCATAAGGAATATAAAAATGAGAATATAGGAGCATATAATTGATTTCAGTCTCTCAGGGAACAGTGTAAAACCTTACGAGATGAATGCTATAGCAATTATATTATCAAAACTGAAAATACATTTCTTCTAATCCTCGCCATTTCTGGTAATTCATTAATGATAAAAAAAAGTCCCACAATCTTCCATCTCGTATGGGATATATGTAAAGATAATTGTGATGAAACAGCTAATCTGTTTTCAGACTATTTTTCGACTGTTTACAACAATTAATCAAATTCCTCACTATCACTTCAATAATACTGTTAATGTTTGTAGTTATACTATTGATATCAAAAAAGTTATTAATTTGGTACTGTCGCTACCTTTGAAATTGTCAACTGGCCCAGATGAGATACCTTTGTATTTGTACTCTAGCAAAATCTATTCACTTGCTGTTCAATTCATCTCTTGAGAAGGGAATATTACCTAACAACGGGAAACACAGTTTCATCAAACCTATTCATAAAAGTGGTTCACGGGAGAATGTTAGCAATTATAGAGGTACTTATTTCTAATCAGTCAAAGTTACCGAAAATGTTGGATTGTTTAATCACTAAAAAACTTTCATGGGACTTCAAAAATATTATTTCTAACCAACCAACCCTGTCGGGGTAGATCTACATCAACAAACCTGTTGCTTTATCAAAACTATATTATTAATTCATTAGAGGATAAGTAGACTCTATTTACACGGACTTTTCTAAAGCCTTTGATATGAGTCAACCATAGACTTTTACTAGCAAAGCTAGAAGCTTTGTGTATTGAGGCAAATATTTTAAATTGGATGAAAAGCTATCTTCACTAGTAGAGTCCAATATGTGAAATATGGGAGCTCAGTTTCGCAACCAATTGAAGTACCATCAGGTGTACCACAGAGATCTCATATGGGACCTCTGATAATTAATCTCGTTTTTAATGACCTTTGAGATAAAAATCGTCCCGTGTACGGTCTGTCTGTCTGATTACATCGTGTAGTTCGTATGTGACGTACATTCCGCTTCGACGTCGAGATACATCCACTTCGAGTGCCAATCGACCCGTGTGCAGAGGCTCTTAGAGTGTGAGAGAAAAAAACATGCTAATTTAAAACTTTCTAATTTTGCCTTATTATTATAAATATTAGATATTGTATATACATTATTATTATTATTATAATTTTTTACATCAATTATGTTGCTTTATTTTTCAGTGTTACTGTCCACAAAAAAATTCATATTTCAAAGCTATTACCCTGTTAAGAAATAAAATTTAAAAAACAAAACGAGTAAAAAATAATTTTTAAACATATTATGTGTTGTTTTACTAAAATATTTTTATCAGATTCTCCATCAACATTTTTATTTTTGTTTTTTAATATTTGATGAAGTATGTATTTATTTATTATGTTAGTTCATACTACTGTTAAGCGTGTTAAAAACATTATTTGTTTTTTTTCTATTTTACAAAAAAAAATTGGTCTCTAACACAGTTCCAGAACATTTTCGAAAATTAACATGGGTGAATAATTTTCAAAGGTCGTCCGAAATGTTAAATGTTTTAAACATACCAATTTACCTTGATAAAATTTTAATACGGTACTGTCCGAAGTTTACACGCTAGGCCCTCAGCCAATCGTCGTTCAGTTATACCAGTGCTAATACGTTGCCGGATGTAAAAGCTTGAATCCAGCTCAAAAAATGTTCGGTAAACTTTTTAGCTTAGCAATATTGTTGACGTAACACGCTTTTTTCTTCACATTATTGTATTTTATACAGTTATTACTATATCGCTAAATAATTCTAGTCTTATTATTTTTTTTTAATTAAAAAATATGTTAATGAGAGATTAATTATTATTGTTAGCCTCTTCCAGTTAAATCAGTCTGAGTAGGATAAAACGTCAAAAAAACACGAGAGTTGCCGAATAACCCTGCTTAACAATAAACAAAAAAGTTCGCGCGTATATTCTTAAACGGGAATATGTAATCATGTTGAAGAAGTAAATGAGTGTTTGGGTGATAACCAATTTGGTTTAAATCGGCACTTGACATCCGCTTCGTTGGGAATAAAGTAGGGACCTTAAACAGGTCTCTTTCTTAAATAATTTCTATCTACAATTAAGGTTAACCCTATCAAAAATGACAGTACCTGTATAAGTGTATAATGTAGCATCATTAAATTTACTACCAGAATTTAAATTGTAGCACAAACAAATACCATTTTATTATGTGAATTTAATAAAACATTTTTTGGCATAAAAGGTTATTCTCATCGATCTGAGAAATATTAAAATCCAATTAATAAATTTTGGATTAAAAAATTTAGCTTTATGTATATTTGTATCATATTTTAAAATGTAATGCTGACAACTGGCTACCATGTGACGATATCAAATGTTCATGATGAAATTTTGAAAAATAAATTTATTTCTATTAAACGTTAAAAAAAATTATGTCCGACTTTGTATAATTTCTTTTAGACTCTCCTGCACGTTTCATCTTCATTATGTTTGAAATAAATGTTTAAATTTTTTGTGTAACTTGTAGAATGTCTTTAATTATTATTTGCTTGTAGGACATGCGACCTAAAATGAGTCCCTTGACAGTCAGATCCTCTAAGGTGCAAGACAGCTCATTTAATATAGTTGCTGATTCTGATGATATTATTGTTGGAAAAATCGCAGGAATGTTTCCAACTGTTCCGGAAACTCATATTAGAATGTTGATAAAAAAGTAAGCTGCAAATTTATGTTACATAATTCACTTAATATCTTAAAATCTTATAAAAATGGACAAGTAGTATAGGGCAAATTTAAAAGAGTTCTACATTTATTTTCTAACAAGAATAATAATGCCTTAATATTTAAAACAAATATGTATTATTTTTTTAACATATTAGTGTCTTATAATACTTTATGAATTTACTGTTACTGCAGTTTTTAAAATAATATTTTGGTTTAATATAATAAAAAATTATTTATTTATTTAACAAATTTACCAATGAGTTTTTATAAAAAAATATAGAATGTTACGAAAGAAATAATTTGCGTGTCTAATGTGGAAAATAATAAAAGTAATTCTATCTCTTAATAGGAACAATTATTTCATACGCACAGAAAGAAAACTAAAAATATACTAGGACAGATTTTTTTTATCATGCTATTGCACCTTTTTTATGGAAGTACCTAAATTATATAAATGATGAATGACTAATTTTAGTTTTTGTAACATTTCTTATTCAAAAAAATTATAACTTTGCTAAGGTTTAAAAATATAATTTAATAATATTACAGATGGAAATATTACAGATTGTATCTTGCTTTGTAAATTGTTAAAAAATAGTTAACAAAACCAATGTTTTGAATTTTCATTATCTTTATTTTGTGGATCAAATTTTTACTTTTTTACATTTTATATTCATAATACTAGTTGCACTTTATTCTGCGGGTAGGGATTATAACTATTACATTATAATACCTAGATAACAATAACTTTTGAAACCTGTTTCATACACTATTTTCTTTACAAACACTGTATATGTCAGTTGTTCCATGCTCTTCTCCACATAACCTACAATGTGGACTTTTTGCAAGTCCCATAATGTAAAGGTGTTTATTCGTTCAGCAGTATCCTGTATCTTTGTTGAGTGCCTCATTTTTTTTCGCCCAAGCTTCAAGATTTTTTTTCCTAGATGGCCTCCTGATTAAAGATTTCGATTTTCTCATACCTGGGTGCTCTGTTCAGTAATTGTGGTGGTTGTTTAGTAAACCAATTTCTAGTTTATTGAAAAGGTTCAGAATTGTAATCAAATATCTTAAAGATTCCGTTGAAAATATATGTAAATAGAGTCCAATTTTTCAAATAATTGCTCTCTTCGTCCTACGAATTTAATTTATAGCCTAGTGATTTTACCTGTATTATTTTTAGTAAAGTAGCGTTTTCTTAAAAAATAAAAAGGTATTGCATACATATTTTAAGTAGCCAATTTTTTGTTAAAAAGTAAATTTCCTAAAACCATTGACAGTTTATTCACAAGCACCAATTAATACTAGTATTACTTTTAATACTAGTTTAATAAAATGTTTAATACACAATTGTCACATTACAAAACCTACTGTTAATGGTGTTTACAGAAAAAATATATTTTACGAGGAATTTGTGAAAAGGTAATTATATAAAATATGAACTGTTTTTGATTTTCAATCCGAGTTGGCGAAAAATGTTGTTAATCATCTTTGCACACTAATATTGCTTTGTAATTTAGCAGATTTGGGCTTTTCTTCATTTTACTAAAAATAACTTGAGCTTTTCCATTTTTAACCCATTTTTAACACTGTACAGGCAAGTTCTTAACTCGGTGTATCAGTTTTAGAAAAATAAGGTTATAATATAATATGTAGGTATTACTAATCTGATTTTATATCAATTATAAATTATTTAAATTAACTCTTATAGAAAAAATATAGAAGACATGTCTATAAAAGTTAAAAATAACAACTATTTTTTAAACCTGTAGTTAACTTACTTCCAAAATAGTTAATACGAGATATGTTTAAATTAAAAAAATGTTTATTAACTATTACTTTAAATTAGGTATGTTTAAGCATTTCAGGTAATTACGATCATTTTAATTGTTAAAGTTATCTTAAGTTATCTTCAGATCTGCCACAAAAACTTTTTCAAAGGTCTATGCTGACCCTGTATATGTTCCTTTTTTGCATTAAGAACATTTATACGTAATATACTGATAATATCAATAGTTACAACTTTCGAATGTACAATAATTGTGTCAAATTAAAAAATTCTCTTATTAAAGTTAAGTGAAGTAAAAAAAATTAGGCTCCACTTAAATACCATGGTCTAATAAAATTGTTTTGGGTAAAAATGTAAAGCTAAAAATTTAATGCTGTGTTTTTTGATAATACTGCTAATACATCTATTACAGAACGTGTCTATACATAGTCTTTCGAGCAAATTGTTGTAATGTATTTGTTCATTTTATAAAGTTTTATACCAATTATTAGTAATAAAATTTTACAGTTCACAGATCTTTAAAAATATTGAGTAAATGAGAGGACGGTTTTTAAAGTTGGAAACGAAAAAAATATTTTGATATCTATGTTTGGAATTGTTTACGTTAAATGTTTTTTTGATACTAGTCTGTTACAGCCTTACAAACAAATCGAAGTTGACAAAATTGATAGCACAATTTTTATCGAGACATTCTGATTGATTAGTGAACTTTAAGTTAGTTTCAAAAGTAAAATATAATTATTCTATTATTGAAACCGTTTATTTAAAAGATTTAAATGAGAGTGCGTATGGATTGATAAGGAATGATTTTACGCCGATGATCAGGTCATATTAGCATCATCTAAGGAGGGACTGCAGGTCATGATTAATATTATGCATGATGCCCTAAAAATCATAGGGATGAAATTAAATGTAAGCAAGACGAAAGTAATTAATGGTTTTTGAAAGAGAAAAATCATGACAAATTGCGAGATGCTGATTGAAGGAGAAAGAGTGGAACAAGTGAATGAGTTTGTATATTTGGGTTCAAAGTTGACGAGAGACGGAAAGAATGACTGCATAACTTTATAGCAGCCAGAATGTGTCAAAAAAGGCACGGCTAGCTGTGTATAGAAAAGGGCTGGTCCCTACACATGTGTGTGGTAGTGAATGTTGGGTTTGGCACTAGAAACATGAAAGTAAGATCAATGCTGTGGAGATGAGTAGTCTAAAAATTAAAAGTGGGTTCAAACAGATCGAAATTGTTTTGAAGAAAGACCAGGTCAAGAGTATTAGCAACCAACGAGCATGTATAAAAGAGCTGATACTGATAAAAGTACAAGAAACAAAAGACGTGTGTAAGAACCGTAGCAAGTGGAAAGAAGTGGTCTCTGCCTACCACTACGGGAAAAAGGCGTTACTATATATGTATGAAAAAATTATTATTAATCTAAATCTCTATTGTATTTCAACTGCACTGAACTATTTATTGTCAAATCAACAAGAGTCCCGAATCGATGAAGTTGGGCAACAATTCAATAAAGTTATCGTGGCTGAGTATTGGCTGCTACAGGAATATAGAACAAGGTGTTTCGTAGTGTTCGCAATGAGGCTTAAGGAGTAAAGAAAGATAACATACATACATAAAGTCACGCCTTTTTCCCATATGGGTAGGCAGAGTCCACTTCCTTCCACTTGCTACGGTTCATACACACATCTTTTGCTTCCTCTACTTTCATCAGTGCTCTCATACATGCTCTTCGGTTGTTGGTACTCTTGACCTGGCCTTTCTTCAAAACAATGTTGATCTGATCGAGATATGTTCTCCGAGGTCGACCTCTACCGATTTGCCCATTCACACTCGCCTTATAAATTTGTTTCGTCAATCTTCCTTCATCCATCCTTTCTACGTGTCCAAACCATCTAAGCATTCCTTTATCTATCTTTGTGACCACATCTTCTTTTACACCACAGCGTTTTCTTATCTCACTATTCTTAACTTTATCCAACCGAGTCACTCCGGCTATACTTCTCAGACTACTCATCTCCGCAGCATTAATCCTATTTTCATGCTTCTTCTGCCAAACCCAACATTCACTACCATACATAAGTGTAGGAACCAACACACCTCTATGCACCGCCAGACGTGCCTTTTTTGACACTTTCTGGCTATTCATAAAGCTATGCAGTGCCCCATTCATTTGTTTTCCTGTCAACACCCTTCGCTCAATGTCACTGTCATACTTTCCATCTCTAGTAAATTTTGAACCCAAGTACACAAATTCATTAACTTGTTCCACTCTTTCTCCCTCAATCGAAACCCCACAGTTTGTCATGCTTTCTTCTCTTTCAAAAACCATTACTTTCGTTTTGCTCACATTTATTATTATTAAAGAAAGATAAGCAATCTGGTATTTCATCCCCAAACCATCTAATGGAAGGCATCGCTCTAGAGTATTTATTTCAGAAGGACAGAGACAAAGAAATAAGGAAGTCATAAATAATTTTCTTAAAATAGACTTAGAAGAAGTTTTACAAGAAGTGCGCGATGCACAAGTAGGTTTCGAGGGAGGGTAGTCAACTATAAGGAAAGTAACCCGATAATCGAGATATGTTAATAGAATAATAGATTTATTAATTAATAGATTAATAATAGATTAATGCGTATAGAATTTTTAAATAGAATATAACAGTATCGTGATGAAGAAAAAGACATTATTTATACCGATGAAACATATTTGCAAAGTTTTCATATTCCGAAGAATGTTAAATATATTTTTACTTAACGCTCACAATATTTTGATGATATAAACCGATAGTTTTGAATTGTTTAATAAAACTAGAATTTATGAAATTATTATATAAATTATTTGGTACCAATAATTTTTTTTATTTACTTCTAATTCCAATACATTTTCTTAAAAACAAATATTCGATAACTGTTACAAAATATTTAAGCCATTGGTTACCAATTCGGTTTAAGTGGCGCTGCTATTGTGATGAAGTGGGGACCTTGCAAATGTGACTTTCATTATTAATTTATTTATTAACTTAACCTCTAATAATCAATCCGAATGTCTTGATATGTTTTGTGGTATCGATTTTCTACATTGATTTGTTTGTAGTTTTTTTAATCAACAGGGACAAGCTAAATAAATGTATTTCTTATCTTGCGTTTCGTCTAGGTGATGCTTAAAATGAATACATTCTGAATAAAGTTGGAGGTTAGCTTTCCGCTGGTCATCGTGTTAAAAGTTTCTTTATTTGATTACACGTTAGCCGTTTCTTTCTCTTAACACATTGTTTAATGAAGTATCTGCTATGTGCTATTGAAAATATTAATATTAATTTTCTATAAATTCATTTCATTTCAATTTTTTGTAAGCTTTCAATAATCTTGACAGCGTATGTAATGAAATTTGCTCGAAGGGTTTATCAAATATCATTGCTTTTATTTTTACCGTTTCTAGGTATCACAGTCGCGAGGCTCTAGTTATAAGCGCCTTGCAGGTGGAAAAGTATCCGATAACGACACCGGGGCCGTTTACAACTCCGCCCCCACAGCGCAACATCCACCAACCGTTGCACGCAACCCCGCCACTGGGTTTCCGCGTTAGCTCGAGAGGGGGCAGTCCCGTTTACCGACCCGGGATTGGATCGGGGGGCTCTCCCGCGGCTGCCGGCTTTCGTAGTTCGCCTAGAACGCACTCGTCACCAAAATTAAAATTAAGGTCTTTAAGTTCTATGCCCGAAAGTTATTTAAGAACCAATTGTAGCGATATATTTCTCATTTTAATGAAATACTATCCTATTATAGTAATATTTTCATTAACAGTGACTATAACAAATAAAATTTGCTTAAACACACAAATCCTAATATGTTGCATTGTCAAACGACATTTTTATTACATATTTACATAATTACCTATTTGTAAATGAACAAGTTGTCATTATATCTGTAAATCTTCACCTCCGACGCTCCTTGTATCGGTCCACTATTAAACTGTAGCAGATATTTTACCCACTATACAGGCCCTTTCATGAAAAGCTGTCTGGTCTTTCTCATTTCATCAAAATATTTTCTAAAGAAGCTTTACATGGATTTGCCTTGAAACCGTTTAGCTTAAAGCTACATCTAAATGCTCTCTATTATTGGCTCTCAATATTGGCACAATAATTGATATTGAACAATAAATTGACCATATTGAAAGATTACGCTAAATATTGGGTCATTCAAATAAAGCTTGATTTTATTAAGTAATGTGATAAATATTATTATTATTACTTGTCTGTAGGTAATATTGCGTTAATTGCAGAAGTCTCAGCCATACATACATGTAGTCGCGCCTTGTTTCTTAGTGTTCGCAATGAGGCTTAAGGAGTAAAGAAAGATAACATACATACATAAAGTCACGCCTTTTTCCCATAGTGGTAGGCAGAGGCCACTTCTTTCCACTGGCTACGGTTTTTACACACGTCTTTCGCTTCCACTTTTATAGGTGCTTTCATACATGCTCTTCGGTTGCTGGTACTCTTGACCTGGCCTTTCTTTAAATTAATGTCGATCTGATCGAGATATGTTCGCCAAGGTCGACCTCTACCGACTTGCTTATTAACACTCGCTTTATAAATTTGTTTCGTCAATATTTTTTTATTCATCCTCTCTACGTGTCCAAACCATCTAAGCATTTCTTTATCTATCTTTGTAACCACATCTTCATTTGCACCACAGCGTTCTCTTATCTCACAATTCTTCACTTTATCCATTAAAGTCACTCCAGCTATACTTCTCAGACTACTCAACTCTGCAGCATTGATCTTACTTTCATGCTTCTTCTACGAAAACCCTACATCATAAAGTTATACATGGCGTCATTCATTTGTTTCCCCGCCAACACCCTTCGCTTCACAGTCATACTTTCCGTCTCTCTTAAACGTTGAACCCAAATATACAAACTCATTCACTTGGTCCACTCTTTCTCCTTCAATTAACACCTCGCAGTTTGTCATGCTTTCTTCTCTTTCAACAACCATTAAGAACTTTCGTCTTGCTTACATTTACTTTCATCCCTTTGATTTTTAAGGTATCACGCAAAATATTAACCATCTCCCATAACTCCTCAGATGATGCTAATATGACCTGACCATCGTCGTAAAGGAGGCATATGACGATAAAATCATTCATTATTAATCTATAAGCACTCTCGTTCAAATCTTTTAAACAACCGTCTATGTATAAGGTAAACACACGTGTAAGCTCCGTACATCCTGACACAACTACCCTCACCTTATACATAGACAATGTCAACAACAATTCATTCCTCACCACTCTGTCATAGGCCTTTTCCAAGTCTACGAAAGCACAGTAGACCTTTTGACTTTTACCGAACCTTTTCCTTTGTAAATCGGACCGATAATGACCTCTCCTGGTACGCTGCCGCTCATCCAGCAGAGGTTAAAAATGCGATACAGCAAAGAAGCTACCACGCCCTGTCCAGCATTTAGCGTTTCTACCGTAATCCTGTCATACTCTGCAGCCTTATCCAATTTCATACTGTTCAGCACTTTCACATTCTATTTGAAACTAATTTCACTTTCATTGCAATATATTGATGATAAAATTAAGCGTCTATGATTTCTCATAGTAAAATTGCTTCGTGAACAAACCTATAGTAAGCGGCGCAACTTCAGAGTTCAGGTTTAGATACCAAATGGTCAAATTAAGAAGTGGCTCGCACAACAATCTATTTCGACTTTGTGCTCCCCATTTATCATATCCTATAAACAAGGAGTGGGAGTATCTGAGAATAAATATATTTTTAATTAAACTGTTTCATTTTACTAATGATACAAAGTCAATTTTATATAGACAACAGAAAATAATACTGTAAAATAATGTATTTCTTGTTTATTTAAGACACACCAATATTCTTAAATAACTTTCCAAACGGTCTAGAAAACGTCTGTAATAAATCATAGAACTCCCTGAAATAACTGCATGTTGCTCATAAATTGCATCGTAAGCTTGCTTTTATTTTTCAATGGTTTGTAAAAATAGAAGAACCCTTAACCGTGGATACTTCTTGTAAACACAACGTATTGATTAAATTTCATTTGCATAAAGCACCGACAATAAATATATTAGTGTAGTGTCACCTAATCTCAATATTATACTGCCCTTTTAAGGATAGAAGTCGTATCTACATTTTTTTTCAATTTTGCATTAAAGGTTGAAACAAAAAGTAAAGGTTATTTTCTATCATAATGTGAAGGCATATTCACGTATCTAGATAAACTTATCCGGATAAATATATTTTAGGTATGACGTATCTGCAAAAATAGAGCTAATGTTAAACTGAAAAGTCGTAATTACATTTTGTTAAGCTAATTTGTCGTATCTAACAGAATTAATGTAGATACGACAATTGTATTATCTTTGACGCATGCTCATAATGCATAACCTCAAAATAGTTATGTCAACAAGTTAAATTGTTATTAACCTAAAACGGTGGTGCAAGTACTTGTTATTATTTATTCAACTATACAGAAATAATGTTTAATTGTTAATTGTGTATACTATTTCGTGGACACTGGTTTTACTATAAAAAGTAAGTACCTACATAGCATATTTTTTAATCATTCAATAACACATTTGTAGTTCATTTCAACAATGGAGAATGTTAATACATGTAGAGGCAAGAAAATTGCTCTGTTAGCAATCAAGGATAAGATATCGCAGATTAAAAGACAATCAAAGCTTTCAATATCAAATCAAGTAGATCCAAATTGCACACCTGTTTTGTCAGATGCTGCATCAGATACTAAAAATGAGCCTTAATCTTCAAATGTTTCATCAAACTGTTAGGAACAACCCCAGAAACATGTTATTGTACATAGTAATGTAGTTGTTTGTGCTGCTTCTGTCACATCACAGAACACTGTATGTTTTATGGAAGAAATTGTGGAAGATATAATAAATGCGGCACTTATTTGTTGTGAGGCTAATCACATCAGTCAGTTTATAAAACATGGAAATTGCGGAAGCGAAAGAAGTTTACTACAACGTTGGTAGAAAGGAAGAGACAAAAGCTGGATGATAAGATACTTAAGCATAATGTAAAATCACCTTGTCGTTGTAAGAATCAGTGCTCAAAGAAGATTAGCAAAGAACAGAGGATGGATATTAATAACCAATATTGGGCAATGTTACCAGAGGAACAGAAAAGTTTCATACAAAATACGTGTGAAATACGTTGCTAGGAAATCCACCAAAAATTTACGGAGAACAATGACAAATATTTACCAGTTAAAAGATAATCTTGGAAAAAAACATGAAAACTGCAAAATGTTTTTGTTATAAGTACTCGGATATGAAGGCAAAAATGACAGGATAGTACGTGATGCACTGTGAATGTCAGACCAATCAGTTTTAAAGAGTGAACAGGGCCGCTCAGAATCAAAAAATAAATTTGATCGCACCTTGATTGTGCAACATGTGGATTCTTCACATTGACAAGGCCACCAAAGCCCGCGAACAATATCGTTTAGATTCCGAAGTCACTGCTAGCAAAAACGAATTAATTTATTCAGTTGACTTGCAAAACGTTAGTGTGCTACATAATTCCTTTTAACTTTTCTTCATGCTTACTTTTTTCTCATTTTTTCAGGTTATTATATGCTTCCCAGATCAGATATGTTGAAAGAGGTAATTTTTTGTTCCTCGGGTAATTGCATTTAACGAGTGCTTTGTTCCTCTGGGGAAGAAATCGAAGAAACATCCTGTCGCAGTTATCTGGCATGAAGCGATTAACGGTCGTTCAAAAGAAGACATAGTTAGTGCCTATTATGCATTTTTCCCTTATTGTAGGGATGCTGAAAAATCTTATTGTGGTTGGATAACTATTCAGCGCAGAACAAAAATTGGTGCTTTCTGTCCTATTTGTCTATCTGGTAAACTCCGAAGATGTTCAGTTGAATTCCCTGGAGGTGAAGTATTTCGAACCAGGACATACTTTTATGTCTGCAGATGCCTTTTACCACCAAGTAGAACAGTCTCTCAAGCAGAAGAGTTTTTTTTATTTGCAGTCCAAAAGTCTTCAAAAGTTGATGTAATTCAGATAAAAATTCAGAATTTTTTTAATGGAAAGATAAAATATCCTAATACAAATTAAACAAAGTTAATCCCCGACCCTATTTAAATGAAAAGGTTGAGATAAGATTTACTAGAGGGAGCAACGAATTTAGCTACAAATGTTAGTTTGGAGGACCGAAAGGCAACTTAACTTTCTGACTGCGAAATCCATTAAAACTGGACTGAAAACACCACTATGTAGAACTGAATGCCGCGGAGTGACAGCAGAGCGCAAAGAAACATTGTTTACGAGACTAAAAGGAATAATACCCCAATGAACAGGCAAAACTTCTGAAACAACTTGCCAGTTTCTTTCCATCCAGTTGAAAGAGAGCTAGAATAAGAAATCCCACTTCAGTTAGTATTGCTGGAATGTCGCAGACTTTCTTATATTTTTTTATTCTTTAGTTAAAATTACATAGTAAGTTTTAGTTTATAACTTAAGTATCTAATGTTAATAAATATTTGCTGTGATTGTAGTTGTATTTCTGAAAATGAAATCGAATAGGACCTATAAACATGCGGAAGCAAGAAGTTCATTTAGGTATTGTTAAGTAAAAAAGTCGTATCTCTCGAAATCTAGTTTTGCAATTGAAATTTTGTAAGATGCTTTTCAAATTAAAATTGTGATTTTAAATAAAGCAGCGTAGTATAAACATTTTCAAAATGAATTACAAAGCAGAGATGCAGAAGATAAAAACACAAAACCTTCATTTACACAACAATTTACTTTTCGCAGATCCGACTTCTATCCTTAACAGGGGGCAGTATAGGTTTGCATAAAATTCCAGAAATATTAGTATTACAAAGAGTACTCACTCTACTTGAAAATATTTGTTTATTTAGAGCTTCTAATCTTGACCGTTAACAGCTATTAGAAGAAAATTCTTCAAGTCTTCTCAAAAACCAATCCAAAGGTACGAGCGTTGTTATTTATATCTCCGAAAATGACAACACCGTTGTTGCTAGGTGTTATCTGACGCAAGTATCATAAAGTGTCGACATTTTTGACAATAAAAGTACTCGAAAACTGTTTTGATTCAGCATAAACATGGCATTAACTCGTAAGCATTTTCTTGCGATTGCCTCTCACAAGTTTTGGCGTGGAAAATTTATTTTTATAATCGCACCATCAAAAACCACCATATGTAACTGATTTAGTGAATTGAATAGTAGCCGACGATCGCTTACGAATGTGAAGGTTGTCCAAAATAGGTTGTAATGTAAGAAAAATGGATGTTGTGCGTGAGCATAATTAAGATATTGCATGACCATTCAGCCGTGAAAAGGCAATATTTGCGTTGGATCCCGCATAATTTGGCAATCGTTTCAAAAAAGCTCCTGTGATTGATGCAATGAACTGCAATTGCGGTGCTTCCAAAGACATTTAGAAGATCGTAAAAAGTGACGAATCATGGACCTATGCATATGAACCCGAGAATTAAACAGCAGTTGACCGTATGAGTCTTCCGATGAAGCAAAACCGCCTGTTTTTTTTGAAACACTGAATAAGTCGCAGTACAAAACCATCTGTTTCCATATTGCAATCAACGATTTCTCGGAAAAAGAAAATAACAAAATAAAAGAAATGAAAAAACATAAGTTTTAATGATTTGTGGGAAAGATTTTGATTGTGAGTCAAATAAATGTGAACCTTTCCTCGTTTCATCAAAACATCTTTTGTACCTTCCTTTCTTTTAATACATAAAGTTTAAAATCTTTTGATTACTAGTCCATCAGCAAAAACTATCTTAATATTTAAGATTACTGTGTATTTTTCAAGATATTTGCATTTGGCAAAATCCTCTTAGCAAATTATCAAAGTAAATTTTTAATTTTAATCTTTTCAAAATTAAAAAAAAAGTTTGCGGGTTAATTTTTAAGTGCAAAATAGTTATTCATTTGATTTTATGTAAGCATTTTAGTGTGTTGGGCCTAAGATAGTGTGACAGTTTAAAAAAATCATTAAATTTTATGTTGAATAATGAACTGCTTATTGTTTCATTACTAAACATGTTTGCTTATTATTCATCTTCTTTTTGTGTACTGTAATTAGTTTAATTTTAAAGTTATTTATCTGTCAAAAGCCAATGGTTTAAAAATATATATAATGTTTTAGCAGTTGTTATAACTAAGATATGATAATAGTTCTTCTATTTTAAGCTTATCTTTATTTTTGTACCCTAGATTTGGTGTATGTTTGATCGTTCCCATAAAAACTCTACGTAAATATTTCGCTTCTTATTCTAATAGAAAATAGTTGCAGGTATATGAAATCAATCTTTCCGAAGGCCGACGAGATGGTTATTTTGGATATTCTTCAAAATAACGAGAATAACGTACAGAAAACCTCGGAAGTTCTTAAAGATATGGGTTTTGAGCGAAAAGACACCGTAAAGGTAGCGCAACAGAAACTCGAAGCAAAACGAGAAGAAGAGAGGAGAGAAATTGAACAAGAAATCGCTCCTGTCGTATTACAACCTCGTCTAAAAACGACCGAAGAAAAGCAAAAGGGTAAGTTGATGCGTAGTATAATTTCATATCTTTCCTCATTTTCAGTAATATAATTAAAAAAAATTCGATTTGTAAAATACCAACTCATAGATTATATGAAAAACCAACTTTAATAAAATATAAATTATAACATACTTAAAATTACGTTATTTTAGATATAATTTGATAGACCGACTATAAAAATACACCTTACTTTTCTGATTTTTTTTATAAAAAACGTGTATAAGTGGTGTCTGTTGTAGGCTTTGTGTAGCCTTATCAAAGGTCGCATTGCCTTGGTAGAATAAAAAAGTATCTTTTATCTCTATTTAAAATTTCCTGAGAAAACGAACGTTTTAACTGTCACAACAGTGTAAAATATCATCAAATTTAAGTCTTTATGACACTATGCATTTTCTTTTACAAGGTGACACATGATTTCTTGTGTAGAATAATCTGAAGTTGTTCAGCTTTACACTGTTGCAATTTATTATATGTATCCATGTGCACACGCATGGCTGGAAGTTTGCATCGTTTGAAAACTAACGACAAAGATTCTGTTAGCCAAGGGATGAATCAATTGACGATTGTTAATGGTAAAAGAGCTATAATTAAACTGGAATTAGATTCTAATGGAACGATTTTTGTAAGAATGCACTCCGACCTGTTAAAGCCTATCATAACCTCCTTGTGGTTAGAGCTCCTCCTCCCAACTTTCAGAGGCTGTTGGGGGTCCTAATGTAGCTCTCTGGCTCTGGCTCTGCAGGCCCACGGTTACTCTCAGTCTAGTACGGCTAAGGTTGAGCAGGTTTGCTGTGGTCGCATGCGGGGGTTCTTTTATGAACTTTTTCGTACCTCTGACCTGCGGATCGAATTCATTTAGCCACAGCTTCTGAGTGCATCCACTTTTTTATGGTGCTCCTTCTGAGGCTTTTTGAATCCCCACAGGTCCGATGGGGACAGTCCATTTTACCAATTTTGGCTCCTCGTTCCCTTCTAACTCCGAATGTTCTGGGACAAATACCATTGTGACATTATATCAGACTAATAATCAGTTGTAATAGACGTAATCATTTTTTACAACAGGGTAAACGTTTAATTTGACTGGCCTATAAAATCGCTCTACAGTATAAGTCACTCTTTACAATTGTGATATTCTACTGTAGGGAAAAATCACGGAGTGGGCGACATCTATTATTGATCATAAACCTTTCGAGGTGTGAACAACAAACCAACCTCCATTTGTTTATATGGGTTGAAAATTGAACTTTATATATTATTTTGAGCAATTTAGACATTAAAAGTGTTATATTTAAACGATATTTTGTGAAGAATTGGTGTTTATAAACCACAAAATCTGAAAATGCAAAGGATTAACAAAGGTGATATGGAGATAAAATCGCGAAAAATATTCTGTTCCACAATACTCTACATATGGCAATTCGATTATATAAATAATAATAATAATAATATCTTTGCATAAATTTCCTTTATATCCTAAGGCAGCTCAGAAATATGATCTTAAAGATAGGAAAACCAATTTCAAAGTTTATGTTTGTTTGCAGAAACTCTTTATGAAATATGATTTTTCAGTGGTAAGTTTGATATTGTTGTCCAATGATCTATCATTTTATTTGTGATTATTCATAGTGACTTCCAACACAAAGAAAGCGTTTGAAAGATGGATCTGTTTCTAGGCAGAACCTCCAAGTGTTGAAGTACAACATTCCATAATTAAGAAAGATAGAAGTGACCGAAGTTAATTGGATTATAATATATAATCCTTAATTGGTCAAACACGTTCATTCACATAATACAATATGTCCAAAATTGATATTTCGACTTTCATAGGCATTGCAACAAGAATTCTAGAGACAACAGAACTGAAAACTTCTAAAACAAACCAACATTGATACCTGGATATACCTGGTCTTTACTGGCATTAAATAAGAATCCAGCGACAATAAAACTGAAACGTCAAAAACAAACCTTAAATCCAGCTTCAATCCAATAGTTTAACACAAAAAATCAACCCAAATCTCTGAGATAGCTAAAATTCTATTTAATAAAACTTTGGTTTTACAAGTGATTAAATGACAGAATATTTGTTGTTCTCACCTTGATTCGTCATTGTGTCATTGACAGCGCCATCTCACGTTACGTACCAAAAATATTTGTTTTCATTGGGTGTGTGCAAGCAAATTTTTTTGTGATAGAATTTTGTTTATATATCTTTGGCTTTTTTATTGTTATAATTGATCTTCTGGCTGATAAGCCTGATTTTATTATAATTTCGAGTATTTTTTGATGAAATTTTCAGGTAATCTTTAGATTAGCCCGGCGGGTGATCGTATAAAGTTTGGTAGCAATTGGATCAACGAAAGGGGAGATAGATTATCAGGAATTTATCTGTCAAAAAACAGTGTAAATTTTGTTCTTGAAAAAGTGTATACATTTTTGAAGGACGTCAAGCTAACCTTTCTTTCTTTGAGGGAGTTTTCGCGAGTGATTTACGCATAATTATATAGGCAATTTTTCGCGAATAAAATAATTTATTGTGTCAGGACGTCATGCTAACATATTTTCCATTAAATCACAATCACGGCAATTAAATTGTTTTCTCACTATTTATAGGTAGTTTCTCCATAGAATATTATTCGACCACATCGAAACTCTATGTATGCGGCCTACAACTAAAAAAATGGCTGAAATTGGTGAAGAATTTATAATCCGATTCTAATGACATCTTGAAAATGTATTAATTGGTCCAATTTGAGAAAGAAGATACTTTTTATACCAATAATCCCCTATGAGGGGCGAGAGTGCGTTGAAATATAAAAAACTATCAAAAATGGCTGATATTAGTGTCGAATTAATATTTTTGGGGTCACTGAGTTTAATAGTGACATTCCCAATTTTGTTAGCACTCCTACGAAAGGGGCGGGAGGGAGATGAAATATAAAAACCATCAAAACGGCTGATATTACTGTCGAATTCATAGTTTTCGGGATCGCCGAGTTTGATAGTGATATTTCCAAAGCAGGAAAGCCAACGTTCGAGCAGGACAACGTCTGCCGGGTTCTGCAAGTTGTTTAATAAAAACAGACACTCTTCAAAACATAATTATAATTATATTGAGTAATTTACTTAAATATTTATTAAATTATTATGAAAATAGGTTTAGACATAACTACCAACAAAAAATAGTTTTAATTTATAATGATGAAATATTTAACAGTAATCTTAATAAAAATATTAATTATATAAATTTTGAAAAATCATATCACCGAGAGATTTTTACTTTATTTATTTATTTTTACTAATTTTAAAATTCATTTTTTTTTTAGTAAAGGCAGCTTTGCAAGAAAAATACAAAGATGTTGCTGAGCATTTGATTTGCATTGCGCTTGAAAGTGTTAATTTTGAAGAAGAAAGAGCGAATCAAATATTACAAATTATGATTCAAGAGGACAATCGAATCTCCACCGTACCAGACACTAAAGAGTAAGTTTTGGTTTCGACTAAACATTGTCAAACAAAATGGATTGGTCAATATTGTAGATAATTTAAACCCCATGCTAGTTGTTTAGGAGGTTCGGCGGTCAGAGCAGGGTGATGAAGCGGGACGCGAGGGGGTCCTATGCTGAACATGCTAAATAATCAGCGCTGCCAACTTCAAATAAAAAATATGCTAATTTTTCTAATTAAAATTGACAGAAATTTTTACAAAAAAATCATTATAAAATTAATCTCGATCAGATCAACATTGTTTTGAAGAAAGGCCAGGTCAAGAGTATTAACAACCGACGAGCATGTATGAGAGCCCTGATGAAAGTAGAGCAAGCAAAAGATGTGTGTAAGAACCGTAGCAAGTGGAAGGAAGTGGTCTCTGCCTACCCCTACGGGAAAAAGGCTTTGACTATATGTATGTATGTAATACTATTTTATCCCTTTTAATTATGTCTGTATAATGAACTCTCTAAAATTGATTGTTTTGAAGAAAACTTCATTTTTAGTTTATGATTTAAAAATATTCATGTTTTTAACAAGTTTGCTCTGAATGTGAAGTTTAAAATAGTTTAAACCAGCCATTTTCTACCTTTAAAAACTGTAATAAAATACATACATTTAAATTGGTTTGCTCCCTCAACTTTCGCATCTGTCCGTAATCTGTGACTGTAGCGTGAGAGAGACAGCAAAAGTATACGAAGATCCGTATAAAAAGGAGACGCCGAGAATAGTTGCCGGGCATTATTTATCTGTTTATATGACGGGGGAGGTAAGAGATTTTCCGCAAGAGATTTTTTCAATAATACGGAGAGGGTTCGAGATTTTTCCCCGAAAATTATTTATTGCGAATCATGTTACTTATTTTTCAATATTACTTGGGAGGTTAGAGATTTTCCACGAGAAATTTTTTAATGATGACGGGGTGGTTCGAGATTTTTCTCAAGAAATTTTTTTGTTTATGGAAGATCATGTTACTTTTTTTTTTAATATTACAGTGGATGTTGGAGATTTTTTGCAGGGGATTTTTTCAATAATATGGGGAACGTTCGAGATTTTCCACAATGAAATTTTTTGCATTTATGCTGTTTATAATTTTTTTTAAAATTAGATATACATATCTATAACATTTTGATGCCTTTATTATGTTTTGTAATATTCTTGTACTCATTGACAGTTTTTGTATACCATGAAAAGTTTACCTTCTGACGCCGTTATTTTTTGACTAACACATTCTTTTTTTTGTATAAAATATACTTTTAGGGAGGACATTACCGATAATTTAAACCAACCGTCTACATCCAGCGAAGCAGAAATACCGATTTCTCAAAGTAGACAATCGTTAAAATCGTTATTAAAATCGGAAAAGGATTTCGATAAAATAACTTCTTATTCAAGAGTGATCGACGAAGATCGATCTCAGTATAAATCGTCAAATTTGAGTAATACTGTGGGACCTAATCCTGATTTTGCGAAAGGTGCCAATGAGAAAATATTACTGTAAGTACATTTATATATTGTTTATTAACTAAAATATGTATCTTCAAATTTAGGTAAATAGCTTTATACATTTTGATAACTAATGCACGAGAAGCTTTTTATCCTGAGATATAATTATCATAAATTGGCTCTACAACCCAGTCAGTGTAGCCGAGTTGTAGAGAAAGCCAAACCTCTACAACTCGCTTCCATAACTGTCTGTCTCTCAAGCGATTACCCATGGTTTGCAAGTTATCTCTTCCTTTTTTTTTTGGTCTTCTTCTGTTTCCATAATTCTTGCTTTCATCTCTTTCTTTGGCATTCTATCTTCATCCATTCTTTAGTGAATCCTTCGTTAAACATCAAATTTATAATCTAATAATCTAATAGTGACGGAAGTGTGATAATTTCATTTATACAAAATTGTTCACTATAAATTACCCACCCCTTATCATCGTTATTATTGCCTATAGAAAAAAAAGTTTTGCTTGTGTGGTTAAGTCAGAATTTTGTTGATGTCATCAAAAGTACAGTAGTGTGCAGATTTCAGGGAATACAAAAAAATTATATATATTTTTAAATGGAATACCCTATGTACTTTTTTTCCTAATTTTAAAAATATGAGTATACCAAATTTTGTCCCTACCTTATACCGTTTTTGAATTATTAAACGTCGAATATCTTATGTAAAAGTTAACATTAATAATTTAAACTGTAAAAATGGCAACTATTCTGTTTGATAAGTGATATTTCTCTAATGGCACAATCAAAATAGTTTAAAGTGAGAAATATAAAGTTTAAATATTTATACAAAATAGAAAGAAAGATTTACTCGAAAATTTAAATACTTATAAATTATAATTCATAATAGATGTTTGATTCATCCTCCATTATTGTCTGTGCATTACTGTCTGCATAATAATTAATAACGACTTCTCATATTATTTATAATTGCATCAAAAATTTTTCATTATTGGCATTTAGATTATTTATTTCAAGTCAAATATTGTTTTAAATAACTTGAATACTGTTACGCCTATGGGATGGTTAATAAGTGATACACAGTTAAAAATAACAGTTTTTATTTGTTACTCACAAAATACAATTCATAGGACTAATTTACTGACAATAATCTAATTAAATCATACTTCTTAAAAGCACTATTCACTTCACTAATTAATTCCATCTAACCAACTATCTACTTTCAACTAACTATATCCAAGTAACTCCGCGAGCTGGTACGCGTTCTTATATATTGTCATGGAGCATTCCCCAAATTCCCAGAAAACACATACGCGAAGCTTGTACACAACATCGGTCATTCGTCGAACGGATGATTCACAGGTCCGGCAATTAAGATGTTGGTCGCGATTCGTAGCAGTACTATTATTATAATTGACAATGTCTGTTAAAAATTCCCAAAAAAGTTAACCCATAGAGGTCAAATCCGGACTGTTAGGTGGTAATTTTATAGTTTCACTATATCTTATCTATATTGGGAATACATTATTCAATACAAAAGTTTTTGAAAGAGAAGAAAGCATGACAAACAACGCGGTGCTAATTAAAGGAAAGAGAGTGGAACAAGTAAATGTGTTTGTATACTTGGGTTCAAAATTTACGAGAGACAGAAAGTATGACTGTGATATTGAGTAAAGAGCGTTGCAGGGAAACAAATAAATGGGGCGCTGCATAACTTTTTAAGCAGCCAGGAAGTGTCAAAAAAAGGCACAACTGGCTTTGCATAGAGGAGTGCTGGTAAGTAAGATTATTGCTGTGGAGATAAATTGTCTGAGAAGTATAGCTGGAGTGACTCTGATTGATAAAGTGAGAAATAGTGTGATAAGGGAACGCTGCGGTATAAAAGAAGATGTAGTAAAAAAGATAGACAAAGAAATACTAAGGTGGTTAAGTTACCAGATAGGATGGGTAAAAAAATATTGATTAAACAGATTTATAAGTTAAGTGTGAGTGGGCAAGTCGGTAGAGATCGACCTCGGCGAACGTATCTCCGACCAGCAACTGACGAGCATGTAAGCGCTGATGAAAGTAGAAGATGCGAAAGACGTGTGTAAGAACCGTAGCATGTGAAAAGAAGTGGTCTCTGCCTATCCCTACGTAAGAAGGCGTGTCTATATGTATATATTATTCAAATGATTTTGAGTGGGTAGGACACTATGCAGAGTTGCTCCATCATGCATTTAAATCATATGATCGGATTTTGGAAAATTCTGTATAAAATACCTTCTGCTTCTGAAAACCATTTTGATTATTTATGTAAAGAAATGTGAATTACCAAGCACAATTTTTGTAGCTTACTTTATAAATATAAACTTTTACAAATTTACTGTAACTATTTTAACTAAGATATTCGACATTTAATAACTTAAAAAACGGTATAAGATAGGTTATATATGATATATTTTTGGTCAGCAAAAATACAAAAATTTAAAAATATACAGGTTATTCCATTTTAAAAGAATATTTTTTGTATTCTCTGAAATCTGCACGCTATCAGAATCATTTGATAAAACAAAGACCTTTTAATCATTGTTTATGACTTTACCAAATACAACAACCTTTTTCGGGATGTAATCTTGGATTAAATATACATATGTATCTGCAAAATTCGATTTAGACATGTTAATTTCTAATTTAGTAGTGTTAAAAACTGTAAAAAATATGTAGCGAGAACAATTCAGATATTTAGAAAACAAAAAAAATGACCCGTTGCTAAAGGAAGCTATAAAATTATAAAACTACTAAAAATAAAAAAATAATTTGTTATTTATAAAGTAGAAAAAACCAAATAACGCATAACATAGTCCATGGAAGTATCAGTACAAAAAAGAAATGTTTATTATTATAAAGAGGAAACAGTGTGGATGTCAACACGGATCCTTCTGCGGCTCGTGCACTGGAATCATGGAGTTCAGGACAACTGTAATGCTTTGATTGCGGAGGAACCTTGGAATGCACTTCATTTCTTTTTAGTAATCGTTATGGTTTAATCACTAAAGGACCGGCGGGGATTGTAATTAACTGTTTACATAGTTTACACAAATGTACTGAGAATATTTAAATGAATGTTAGTATTAGAGTATTAGTTAATATGGATTTTAAAGAGAAAAAGAAGTCAAACATTGACCTTTCCAGTTGTGAAGTCTTAAGCGTTTGGAGCTGCATAGATTAAGAGTGAATACAGTCAAATCATCTTGTGGTATTTATTGGGAAAGGAGTGGACAACTTTTTAGGGTAAAGTTAATGTACATTGGTATAAAAGAGAATGAGAAAGAGAAAAGGTTGATGTAGCCTATCTAAGGATGTTATATTCTACGCTGGATAGCTGACTCGTACAAAAGTGATGGCATGTGACGTCACGGCGGCCATTTGCAGTAAAGTCTAAACAAACCAAATTATCATTGTGTGTACGTAAAAAGCTGTCTTTGCGATCGTGTTTTTACATTAACTGACTCAATTATTTATTCACAGATTTAGTTTATTGTTTAAATATCCCTTATATAGTCTATGAAAGTATAAATACAAAAGAGAACATATCCTTCGGGAACTCGTGGAGTTTGAAGGATTGACTGTTGATAGTTGTAATGGTTCGATAGCTAGGATTCTTAGAATGCACTCAATTCATTAAATAAATATATAGTGGATGATGATATCAGAGAAATATTTAATTTTACTATAATTATCAAAAAAACATTGTGCTTTCCATTTCCATCATAGGTAAAAATGGATGTATCCAAAATCGAAAACTATTTTTCTTTGTGGTGCTTAACTTTTTACATTATATTTTCAGGGAGGATTATGTCAAATGGCAAGGCCCGAATTCTTCTCTTAAAAAAGGACCTCAACAGTTAGCAAACGGACCGAATCCAACTTTCTTATCTGGTAGATCATATCAGCCACGTGGTGCCAACAGGAGCTTGATAAAAGGGCCACAATGCGGATTGGCTAAAGGTAGTATATTTTCCCAATTCAAAAATGTCGTCGTTGTAGGGGAATCCCGAGGAAAATAACACTATAATTGTTGAAGTTAATAAATTAATGTTTAAAATATATTTTGTTTGGCGGCGTTATTTTTAATGTTTTCGTTATTGTAAACATTTTTCAAAATTTGACCGATTATCCTAAAATGCGTACTGTTAGACGTGTGCTAAAATGAATATACTTAAACACTAAGCGATATAAAATATTCCTTACATTGTTGATATATTTATTCTATTACTTAAATGCAAAACTATTTACTATGAAACTCATTCTAACTAAACCAATTTCAATAAATTATTTTTTTCTTTCATGTAGCCATGCCTTTTTACTGTTAAATTATGTTATATTTATTTCGCGTTAAATTGGAGAAGCATTAAGAAGACATTAATTATGAAATATGTGTTAAAAAAATTAATTATTTATCCATATTTAAATCACACTTTATCAAATACCAATTGAAATCTTACTTTGTGCTGTTTAATAGTCAAAAATATGTTATTTACTCAATAATCTTGGAAACTTTTAAACATATATCTGTCAAATTTCGAAAATCCTTGTGTAGAATTTATAAAATTTTGATAGTTGTCTGCAAGTAAATTGCAAGTTTTTTTATTGGCTCCATTTTTCAACGGTTAATTTTACACAATTTGTAATCATACATTTATTACTATATTAAAGAAAAAATAGAAAAGTATAAACAAAACTTGTGATTCAAAATATCAAAATAAATTATTTGCTCCTTTTTTTTATATTTTAGGACTACTCTGAAAATACGATGAAATTATTCAGATTTTTAGTTTTTCAGAATTTCTTTCCCAATAGACTCGCACACAAGGAAGGCAATTTTGAAAGATCTGTTCCGCCGTCCAGATCTGCCAGATCGCATTTGTCGACTTGGTTTTTCAGGGGATAGATATTTGGGTTTCCACACACGTAAAGATCGCATAGTTTAGTTTTGCTAAACATCCGGTCGTTGAAGGGACGGATAGTTCAGTTCGAGGGGACTGGACGAGCGATGAGATATTTTAGTCGAGCTTAAAATCTACGAGGGATTTGTTGAGTTAAAAAGAACAGCCTTCATAAAACCTTTGCAGATTTTTTGAACAGAATTAATATTTCCGTATATGGGTACCGACAGGACACAACCTGCAGTAGCGATCTTTCCTGTCCCACATCGGATGTTTCACCGAACAAATCTGTCGCACTTCACTAACGTAAATATCGATCAAGACGATTTAGTCTGTGGCGGGAAAAATCGTTTAAAATTCGTATGCGGGCCTATTCGCTCCGTGCGTGATTGCAGTGCCATAGTATCTAACTAAAGAACGCTGTCACAGAGTTTTTAAATATATAAATAAATAGGGATTTGCAATAAAAAATAATTTTTATTATTAAATCAAATTTTTTTGCGTGTCAGACCAAGTTAAAATTAATCTTCAATCCTGTGAATTTGTTATTCAAAAATTACCCATAATTAATAATTTAAAAACAGTATTAAAGCTATAGCGTTTACTATCGTAAACAAAATAGGTTATAACCACAGTAGATGGAAATAAAAAATATGTCACAATACCTTATATAAAAGATATTTCCTCAAAAATGTTGAATATTTCCACAAATGAAGAACAATTGAAACACACACAAATACAACTTTAAAATTAGATTAAACAAAGTGATGAAACACTTAAAAAAGCTGGAGTAGTCTATAAAATTCCATTTGTAAATTGTGAGAGAGTCTATTATGGCCAAACAGCAAGGGTCCTTAGGGATATGGTAACACAACATAAAAGTGATATCAAATTAAATAAAATGTCTTGCGGATTGGCAGAACACAGAACTGGGCATCACCCTAACTTTGAAATCGTACATTCTTATCTATAATACCATAAAAGATCTTTCTTAGAAATGTAATTACTCATACTAGACAAATCTTGCACATTATCAAATCTACTATGCTCTGGAACTTCTTATTCAGAAATTTAACATATAATACGTACAATATTTTTGATCTCTATTAACACACCTAAATACCTGTACTAAAAGTTGTTGGCTGGTCGTTTCTTTTCCTTTTTATTTAAATTTTATATTGATAACAAAAGTAGTTAGTCTTTCTTGTACGTTAAAAATCTTATATTAATCAAAAAAATTTTGTTTTTCAACTAACCGTCGAGATTATCTTCTGAACAAATTTTATGTATACATATACATTATATATATATACAGATATGAAAATTTGTGGGGATGCAGCTATGTTTAAATGAAACTCTTTTTACTTTTTGTAAAAGCTTTCGAAATTAATTTATTTCTTCTTCAGTTACTCTAAAAAACATGGTATAATAATGGACAAATTTTTAAAAAAATACTTGCAGCATATGAGTAAAAGATAAAATAACATTCAGAAAATATAATATTTTTTGGCAGTACTTAATTTGAAAAGTCAAAACAAAAATAAATTTAGTACTTGGAATGAAAAATAGAATAGCAAAAATATGTCATCCAACTTAAAAACAAAAATTTTTAAAAAATTATTTAACTTTCTTCTGGACAATTCCTATCCAAAACGACTCCTTAGTAAATTATTATTTTCCACAAGTAATTTTCCAAGTAGGATAAGAAATAATAACGATTTTGATAAAATTAAAAATCCAGAATCAAATGTCATTAAAAAAATTATTTCTTTTCCATATTTAAAGGAACTTACTCCTAAAATTAATAATATTTTAAAAGAAGAAACTAATATTACTTTATCAAATAAATCTATTAAAACTGTTAATAAATTATTTACAAAATTAAAAGATGAAATTTCTATGTTGGATTATGCTGGAGTTAATAAAATTAATTGTCTTGAATGTGATAAAAACTTTATTGGTGAAACATCAAGGAATTTAAAATCAAGAATTGTTTCTCACAAAAGTGACATTCCTTCAAGACCAAACACTTGTGCTTTATCACAACATGTAAATAGTAGTAAATAGTAGTATTCAATTGATTTTACCAATATTTAAATTTTAACTAAAGAAAGTAATATGTTTAAAAGACGTTTTTTAGAAATGGTTTACTTAAAAAATGAAAAAAATTCAATGAATAAAAAAACTGATTTTCAAAATTTAAACATAATTTATTCTAATATTTTGGATATTGAAAAAAAAATTAAGTAAGAAAAACCATATACTTAATAATTCAACAATAACTTGATTCAACCTTTTACAAAAATATCTCTATGAACTATTTTACTACATCCTATATACCTACATCTTTCATTTAATTACTTCATATTTTGATTTTCAAATTAAGAACTGCCAAAAAATATTATATTTTCTGTATGTTATTTTATCATTGTTTTGAAGAAAGGCCAGGTCAAGAGTACCAACAACCGAAGAGCATGTATGAGAGCACTGATGAAAGTAGAGGAAGCAAAAGATGTGTGTACGAACCGTAGCAAGTGGAAGGAAGTGGTCTCTGCCTACCCCTAGGGGAAAAAGGCGTGACTTTATGTATGTATGTTATTTTATCTTTTACTCATATACTGTAAGTATTTTTTAAAAAATGTGTCAAATATTATACCATGTTTTTTTAGAGTAACTGAAAAAGAAATAAATTAATTTCAAAAGCTTTTACAAAAAGTAAAAAGAGTTTCATTTAAACATAGCTGCATCCCCACAAATTTTTACATTGTATTATTGTATTCAGCTACAAACAAGAATTCATATATATATATATATATATATATATATATATATATATATATATATATATATACTTCCTTCCTTCCTTCCTTCCTTCCAGTACTTCCTTTATTGTTTAGGAGTAAAAATGGGTTGATTCACAAAACCACGCATTTATTATTGTTGGATACTAAAGAAAGTCGGTATGTTTGAACGTGAAATTAATATCACATAAGATCTGAAAATATTAAGTCAAATCTCGATATTGATTTAGCATTTAGAAACTACATTTGTATTCAAATCTACAAATGTATCAAATTTATTTTCATCTTGTGCCATACTAAAATTAAAGTCAAACTGTACCTGTTCTAATTTCGAATAAAAAAAGAAAAGCATCTCTAAAAATATAGATATTTTCAAGCAATTAATAGTAACATGATATAATAATGAATTTTTTCATAAACTTCCACGTTTATTTAAATACACTGCTTAACGATAGTACATATTACCAATTTCTGGGTCTGTATTTGAAGTTTAAAAAATATTTATACTTTTTTAGTAATAATACATCCTATAAAACCCATAAGAATATATCTTCAAAATAAAATTATTACGAGACACCTTATAAATTAAAAAAATGTAATCTAAACTTTTACCCAACTCGCTTTGATAATGTCATTCTACCTAACAGTATAATATGTTAGAGCTATTACTTTCCAAATTATCTGCCAACTTATTCAGACAGACCCTAGAGACATTCGCAAAAGGAAACAAGATCACTCTTGTCTGGGTTCCTGGTCACTCGGTAATCAAAGGCAACGAGACAAACCAGAGACAAGTATAGACAGGCAAGAGCTCTCATAGGGAATTCTCTCTGAGAGAGGACCTAGCCGAAAGCATTACATCACTGAGTACGAAGGATGCCATACTAGCAGTACACATACTGACAGGTCATGGAACCCTTAGTTACCACATGCACAATCTGGCGCTGGCCAACAGCCCTAACTGTGGATTGTGTGGAAAGAGGAAACCAGCCTCTATATCCTTGGCCAATGCCCTGTGTATGCCAGGCTAAGGCTGACTTTGCTGGACTCGGCTTTTAAGCTTTTATTGAGCCCGAGCAATTAAGGCAGTTACCGATTGATGATCTGCTCCTATTCTGGAGAAAGACAGGTAAAGTAGATTGCTAACTGCTATCACGGGGAGACCCCTTTGACGTTGTCTGACTGCCGTTGGTTAGGTTAGGTTAGGGATTTGGTGGGATTCAGAAGGATCCGCCCTTCTCAGTTTATTATTATTATTCATTTTTCTTAAGTTGAGACATTTTTTTGAAAATATTTAAAAAATTTGGAATTATTATCTCGAAAGTAAACCAAAAACCGGAAAGAAGAAAAAAACCATTATTGTTGACAATATATATATATATATATATATATATATATATATATATATATATATATATATATATATATATATAAATTTTGAGGCGATAGCAACTAATTGTTAAGCAGTGTATTTTTATTGCTGTTTTTTGACGCTGAAATACATCAAATCTCTGTATCTTAGTATTCGAAATGCTTTTAAATGGATTTAGTCAATTAGTCTCTCGTTATTATTTGTGAATATAAAAATATAGCTCTTTAAGCATTTGCATTATGTTGTTGAATTCACCACAGAAAATAGGTATAGTAAACAAAATGTTTTGAATAATTTCTATTTCAAAGTATATTTAAAATTTTCCGTGCATTTATTTTAACATTGCTATATGCTGAGTTATGATTTTATATTTAAATGATTAACGGAATAATACAGTGCTATTATTTTCTTTTAACATTCAATGTTTAAAAATGTAAGTGCAGTACCTATCTGTCAAAAATTATTTTAATATTGTTGCTTGCTGTGATTGGATCTATAAGATCTTTTAATGTAATTTTATTTATTTAAATTAGAAACTTTATTAATGTATTAAATGCTTTCAAACATTGTGCAATGTAGTGTTCGTAGTAATTAGTTACAAGTATATTTTTTTGTTGCTGTTATTAGCTGTAATGTTACTAGTTACCAATAAGCATTTTTTATTGAGCATACAATTATTTTACAAAATACATTTTAATTTGATTTAAGCATAACCAAGCAAGCTTCTAGCTAGCCCCATTAATCGTTAATTATTAGTGTTTCATGCTCAATATTTTGCTACAAGACAATTATTAAAATCAATTTTATCAAAAGGTGTATTTATAAAATACAGTTACGCATATTAAAGACTACTTTAACTCACAACACATTTAAATCTTGATAAATGTAATTTTATTAGACACGCTTTTACTTTTAATTTACTTGATTAACTTCATAATTTTGAGCAAGTTTAAACATTTTACGTAAAAATCGATGGGTAACGTGCTCGTGACGTTTTAGCTTGGCAACGGTAGAAAGAGTGACGTACCATTTTACCATCTCAAGCTGTGACGTTACCCTTTCTAACGAAGTTAAAAAGTGGCCACGTGCTGCCCATTGGATTTTACTAAATATTTTAAATTTCATAGTAAAACGTTTTACATTAAATCAAAATAAAAAATTTAAAATAAATGTTATATTTGCTGTAATACTGGCGTAACAAACAAACTAAATTAAAAATTCATTTTTTGAATATGCGTATTGCAGATAAATTTCAAGATAATTTTTAATGTGGGCAGAATCAGACAAGCACGAATATTTTGAGAAAATTAAATACTTTCTTTTCACAGATTTTAAATAAATGTGCTTTAAAAAAATTAAAACAATTTCAACCGATATGAATATAAATCATTTTCTTGGTTATGCAAAAGCAAAATTTTGTGAACAATATATTCTTTTTTAGAATTGTCCCGATACGTAGCTATTAATGACCTAAAAATTGGATCAAAATGTTACAATAAAATCATATGAACAAATTACATTTAATAATTTAAACCCAGCAAATGCCAGTTATTGCTTTGGAACTTTATATTTACGTTTGTGCAGTTTTTGACATGAATTTTTATGTGACCAATTTCGTAAAGTAATAAAAAAATTATTTTCGAAGTCTCTTGTAAGAGCTTAGAAAAAGAAGTTATATTTTCTTCACATTTATTTTATTATTATAAAAACTGTCAATACTTTATTTAAATTAACTCTTCTTTTTGTATAGATACCAATCTAAAAATATTTTTTACTGTTTAAAAACAAATGTAAAGGCTGATGATCTCTTTACTCAGTTATGATATTTGCAATTATAATAGTATTGTAAAAAAAATGTTAACTCATAATTTATTCATATGATTTTTCTTGGCAAGTTTCAACGATTTCGAATATGTTTTGGTTAGACCAAAACAAGGCTGTGGGTATCAACCTAATGCCGCCCATTTATTTGAAACCTAATTTTTTAATATCTTAAATCCACTAGTCATACTTCTATTCTCTAGACATTACATTTTCGAATCCATAGGCATATTTTAACTGCAACTATTTTTATAAACATGAAAATATTTAGGACGAGAATTTATTGTAATTATGTTGGAATGTAATTATAAATATTAATCATTAAAATATTTTTGTTCATTTGATCCATTATTTAATTTAATTATTTTACACACAACCTATTTATATATTTGTTACATTGCTATTACTGTAATTCAAATAAACATGGTATTTGAAAAATAGTTTTTATTAAATTAATATTTTATACAAACAGTTTAGGTATACAAATACTATGGTAGAAATATATTTCCCATTAGTATCACCATAATTTGAAGGAGAGTTAATCGTCAATCTTTAAGCCTAGATATCTCGTTATCTGTGATATTCTTGTGTGGCAGATATTGAATGTGAGAGTGTTAATTTAAGGGGGCTGTTAAATTTCATTACTGTTTTTCCAGGCTGACGATAAGACTATTACTATCACACAGCTTTGTATGGGGCCCAGTGCTTCTAACTTCGTTTTCAGGTATTTTAGATTAAATGTGTTATTAATTAATTGATGAACTGTAATGCCAAACAAGAATGGCTTCTTTCTACCTTTGTTCCTATCCCGAAAAAATCTCGAGCGTCAAATTGTGATGACTACAGACTCATAAATCTCATGAGTCAAGTTTTGAAAATCTTTCTGAAAATTATACACACTAGAATATATAATAAATGCGAGGCTGAAACATCAGTTACACAGTTTGGATTCCGTTCCATTTTTGGTCTTAATATCTTATCCCAGAGATGCTTGGATGTAAATCAAGATCTCTACATGTGTTTCATAGATTATAGCAAGGCGTTTGACAATGTTAAGCATGAAAAGCTTCTAGATATACTCCAAAAACTCAACATCGATTATCATGATATACGAATAATATCCAATCTCTACTGGGGACAAAGTACTAGAGTTAAGTGTGACAATGTCTTAACGGAAGAAATCAACATACAGAAGGGAGTCGGACAGGGGTGTGTTCTTTCTCCAATGCTGTTTAATATCTATTCAGAATCTATACTTCGAGAAGCATTGGAGGGGGAGTCAGCGGGCATAGTAATCAATGGTAGAACTATCAATAACATTGGGTACGCTGACGACACCGTCTTAATAGCAAGCTGCTTGGAAGATCTAAAGAGACTGGTAGATAAAGTGACACTGGTAAGTAAGGATTATGGACTCAGCATAAACATTAATAAAACAAAAAAATTAATAGTATCCAAAAGAAACAGCAATAGAGGTCAACTAACTATAGAGAACAAGATGGTTGAGCTAGTTCATCAGTTTAAATACCTACTACGATAAATGAAAATATAACACACAAGGATGAAATTTTATCTAGAATTGAGCAAGCCAGGACGACTTTCATGAAAATGAAAAAGTTGCTGACATCCCAGGATCTCTCATTAAGCTGTAGAATAAGAATGGTGCGGTGTTACATCTTTCCAGTGCTACTGTATGGCCTTGAAGGATGGACACTAAATAAAGAAACATCGAAGAGATTGGAATCGTTTGAGTTGTGGGTGTACAGGCGCATTACGCATTACGAATCAATGTGTAATCAATGGGAAAAGAAGTGGAGATCTTATTTAATATTCAAAAAAGGAAACTAGATTTTCTTGGACACATCTTGCGTAATTTAAAATACGAAATTCTCCAACTTATCATGCAAGGAAAAATCGTGGGACTCAGAAGTATCGGACGACGCAGAATTTCCTGGTTACGTAATCTACGTGACTGGTTTGGCCTCTCCTCGGTTGAACTATTTCGTGCAGCTATCTCTAAAGTTAGAATCGCCATGTTGATCAGCAACCTCCGAGGGAGACGCTGAGGTCAAGAAGAAGAAGAATGCCATACAATAGAGGTACCAGATGCGATTTTGGGTGAGGTTGTTTGGACGTGGCTGAGATGAGTTTATGATTTCCCGAGTGGAGAGGTTATAGAGACTTGGTACTGGTCGGGATGTATCGTAAGGAAGAGATCAAGAATGTTGGTTTGGTGATTGGGGTTATCGGGTATGCGGGTAGATTCTTCTACTAGCTGGGTCACGTTGTGACTTATTGCAAAGTTCTCAGCTTCCAGACCGGCGTTGTCGGTGCGGTTGGATCTCAGCCAGTTCGCGTTGTAAACATTAAAATTACCCAAAAATATAACTTCTGTGTTAAGGTGGTTAGTTTGCAACAGCTCCAGCGTGTCGGAAAGATGTTGACGTAAGGAGGGTTGGTAGGAAAAAGATACATAAATTTAGTTGATTTTTGTAAGGTTAACTTGAACCACATGACCTCTATGCCGTCCTTTGGTTCTCCTGTCTACAACAGGAAATATCGCTGCAAGTGTAAACACAGAGGCCGATCTTGAATTTGAGTCTCGTTTCGAGTTCGAAACAAGGACACAAAAGATGCGTATTGTTGGAAGATGGTTTGATTTGTGTCTCTGTCATAGCCAGTAGATGAGGCCTGTTAGTTTGCAGGTGGTGGTGTACTGAATTGATGTTAAAGTTACATACATACATACATATAGTCGCGCCTTTTTCCCATATGGGTAGGCAGAGACCACTTCCTTCCACTTGCTACGGTTCTTACACACATCTTTTGCTTCCTCTACTTTCATCAGTGCTCTCATACATGCTCGTCGGTTTTTGGTACTCTTGACCTGGCCTTTCTTCAAAACGATGTCGATCTGATCGAGATGTGTTCTACGAGGTCGACCTCTACCGACTTGTCCATTCACACTCGCCTTATAAATTTGTTTCGTCAATCTTCCTTCATACATCCTTTCTACGTGTCCAAACCATCTAAGCATTCCTTTATATATATCTTTTTCAGCCACATCTTCTTTTACACCACAGCGTTCTCTATATATGGACTAGCTTCTATAGAAATGTCTGTATCCAGGATGGTCAGTTGACCTCGATGGACTGTGGCCTCGGCAATGCCCCCGAATACACGAGCTCGGATCCCCTCATGTCACGAACTGGCAGAACAGGAATATCGAGATTATACACCAATTGATGTGGCAGCCTCCCAGAGCGTTACCAATGGGTTGGGGCCACTGTACTACTTGGCGGCTAGCCTGCGGAACTGTTTCACTACTGTACCCTCAGCCCCAGAGAGACCTGACTGATGCCTGGATGCTTCCATTCGAATATAAACTAGAACACATTTCACCCGAGGGACCGGAAACTCTGACAAAGTGCCGAAACATGACTAGTCATTTCACGGCACCTATAATCAGAGCGATGGTGTTTCACCAGGTGATGGAGGGTGAACCATCTACCACCTATTCACATGCAACCTGCACCCCTACTCACATGATACCTATGTATAAACTAAATTATAAAAAATCATGTAGACTAAGTTTTGTTCAACTAATATATTAACAATTGTCGCTGTGTATATTTAAGAATATCTTTTGTTTCTCCATAAGAATAGGAAGTTTTTTTCTAATTATACATATAAACGCCAAATTAGCTATAACACCAGAAATATAAATTATAATTATCCTGTACATAAATTGACCATACCAAAAAAAAATTCTTGCTATAATTCTATCAAATTTTTTATAAGCTACCAGAAAGAATAAAACTACTCTCTTCAAATGATTTTAAAAAAGAAATTTGGAAACTTCCAATGAACTTGGAGCCCTACTCAATAAGGGATTACTTAGAAGCACACCTAGAATAGCTTTCCTAGTCTATTTTTTTTGTGTACCTACATACTGTTTCTTTATGTTTTGTGATGGTCTTAGTGACCTACAATGTGTTTTTTCTTTGACGCCCGTTTGTGTCTACTACCTTTTACAGGTGTAATTGCTTGTACTTGGTTGTTTTTTCAATTAGATTATTATTAAATACCTTTAGGCAGGGGTGGTTTGAAGCCGGCTTGCGCGAGCCGGTTGTTAAAATTTTTGAAACTCTGTGAGCCGCTTGTTAAATTACCCCTAAAATCAAAAAATAAGCCATTATAACAGTATATTTATGCAAAATATGCACATCGCGCCGATGTGCCACACACTCGCATACATACCATGTGCGCAACACACTATACACATCATGTGCGTACGTAAAATACAAAGTACTTGGATGAGGATAAGAATGAGAACAATGACACTGATAATAATGAAAAAATTGTGAAGCTCTTCGAGATTTTAGATTATTCTACCTGGTCATTAGATAAAAGTATGACACCATGGCTAGAAGGTAAAAAAATGGTTAGAAAATTATGTGAAATTTTAAAGTTTCAAGTAGATGTTAATGATTTTCGTGACTTTGTAGACGCAAACATACAACTGAAAAATGTTACCTAATTCAATTTTAAGGGCTAAAAAAATAGCAAGCACATTTGCTATTAGCAGTTCAGAAGCTGAGAGGTTTTAGCCTTATGAATTTAATTGCATCAAAATTAAGAACCAGCCTTACTGTGGAACATATAACCAATCTAATGACAATAAATTTATTGGGGAAACCAATAGCAAATTTCGATCCTATTCCTTTTGTTACATCTTGGATGAACCAGAATCACAGGTTAGCAACAGAAACAAAAGTAAGAAAAGAGCACAAAAATGATGTTTCTGCAAATGAACAAGGCATATAGACTCTAAATTAATATATATTTATTTCGAAATAATAGCGAGCCAGTTTTTCAAAATTTGGCAGCCCACGCATGCCTTTAGATTGTAATTTAACTATGTAATGGGTACTTCAGTAAAAAAACTAACTATACATTTTCAAATTTTTTTCACATTTGAAAACTAAACACTAATTTTTTGTATTGATCTTACAAAAGTCTAAATAAAATGTTAAATCATTTAAAAGTGTAGTAGAAAATGCAATAGCTTTGTAGATAAATGTTAGCAGAATGCCACATTGATTGGAGTTTTATGCAAAACAAGATCAAGTTTATTTCAATCTCATAGCATAAAGATTAATGTATTTATGGTCTAATGAAATCCACATTTAAGTACAGTGGTTTTTAACTGATTGCATATCAGACATGTGATGTTTATCTGTATAACACAGATCAATTCAGTTGATAACTATAAAATGGTGAATAATTTGTACATATATTAATTTCAAAAGTAAAAACAGTTGTTAACATTTAAAATAATAAATTTAAGCATTTTAAATTTCATCTTCATTGAGAAGCATATTTGGGATGCCATTATTGATAGGAAATTTACGTCCAGTCTCTGGGCATATTAATTCTCCATTAATAATATCTACTTCCAAGAGAACACGATGAGCTTTCTTCAAAAAATCGAGGTCTTTCTCAAAATTGTCTGCGAGTTGTTTGGGCAAGTCTTCTATTTTACCTATACTTTCAGCTGCTTCACATAATACTGTCCAATCTATTTTTGGTATAATATTAGATACAAAATCAGGGCTAAATTCAACTTCTGAGACTTCCACATTTTGTGCCTAAAAAAATGGGTAAACAAAAAACTGTTTTAAAAACGTGATTAAAAAAACTTACACTGATTTTTAAAGGATAACCAACATTTACACCTTTTAAACATTTAGAAGTTAGCATATTATGTGTAAGCAATTTCATTATTTCTATTACTTTTGTAATTATAGCAAAATCAACAATATAATGCGATCTTAATTCAAATTTGCTTTTAAAATATATTTTAACCTCAAACTTTTCACCAGCATGAAGTAAACAAATCAAATCATAGAGGTGACCAACCATCAATAGGGAAAAATCACGTAACGCGAGGTGGCGCTGTCAATGACAAAATATCGCATCGAGGTGTGAGCAACAAATATTCTATTATTTGATTACTCGTAATACCAAAGATTATATTGAAGGAAATTTTAGTAATCTCAGATTTGAGTTGATTTTTTGTGTTAAACTATTGGTTTGCAGCTAGATTTAAGGTCTGTTTTCGACGTTTCAGTTTTAATGTCGCTGGATTCTTGTTAAATCCCAGTGAAGACCAGATGTGGCCAGGTATCAATTTTGGTTTGTTTTCGAAGTTTTTCAGCTCTGTTGTCTTTGGAATTCTTGTTGCAGTGCCTATGAAAGTCAAAATATTAATTTCGGACATATTGTATTATGTGGGTGAACGTATTCGACCAATTAAGGATTAAGAAAGGTGAACAGGTTTTTAAGGCTGGCCACATCATTTTATGCCGAATTGACGGTCTCAATGAAAAAATTCATCAAAACTTCATGCTTCAGATCCAGTTCTGAGCTTCCTTAGGATTTGAAGGAAGTTTATGCAAAGATATAATTGAATTGCCACATGTAGAGCACTGATGAACAGAGCATATTTTTCGCGATTTTATCTCCATATTATCACCTTATTTAATCTTTTGGATTTTCGAATTTTGTGGTTTATTACCACTAATTTTTCACAAAATATCGTTTAGATATAACACTTTTAATGCTTAAATTGCTCAAAATAAATAAAGTTCACTTTTTATCCATATAAACAAATGGAGGTTAGTTTATTGTTCACACCTCGAGAAGTTCATACGATCAATAATAGATGTCGCCAACACCGTGATTTTCCTTTAGTAGAATCTCACAATTGTAATGAGTGACTCATATTGTAGAGCAATTTTACTGGCCAATCAAATTAAACGTTTAAGTTAAATATGATTTATAATAGAAGTTTAATAGAAATAATACATTATTCATTAACTATGGTAATCTGAAAACTAAAATTTTTAGTATTAAAATAATATTTTTTATATCATGACTACTCTGACGAATTCAAATAAAGCGTACAGTTTATTTATATTATTTAAATGTGTGTATTTTATTAATTGCAAATAAAAATGAACGGTGGTCAAAGGATCAAGTGAAAGTAGGCGAAATCCAGTTAGATTTCTGACCTCACCTTCACGTTGTGACCACCGGCAACGCGAGCAACTTTTTAAATAGATTCGGTATTAAACCACAGTGATGTAGGTGGTATGAACGTGAGCACACAATTTTTTTTGTGCCAAGTTGCCAAGTTAAGGGCTTCTAAAAAATTGACGTGTTTAATGAAAGTATTTTTTGGAAGCTGTTTTCCGAATTAAACAAATTTGCAAAAAAATAATAAATGTAGTTATTTGTATAGAAAATTTACTGATAATTAACTGATAAGGTTCTGGATCGAATACAGTACTATTGTAGTAATTATGTTCATAACATTAATCACAAGGAAATTTTTTTAATAATTTTTCCGTCAATTCACTAATGCTTCCAACCTAATGCATCATTAAAATGCTTCAACACAGTGGTTAATGATTGTTAAATTTTATTAAATAAAGAGATAATTGTCTATCGGAAACTAGTATACAATTTACTTTAAATTTAAGTTTAAATGATAGTCTTTTAAGATACATACATACCTTCTTACGAGATATTTGGGAATACATCAATAACAATCTTATTTCTGCAGTTTTATAAGAAGTACCTTTTTGTAAAATTGAATAAATTTTTATTAATAAATCTAACCTTAAAAAAGTTATATTTAATAATACTTGGTACGAACCGTGTAACTAGCGCCCTCTATGAGAGTCAGATATAAAAACAAATTCATGGGATGTATCAGCTTCTAAAATATATTCGTATAAAATTTCATTAGAATGTTTCCAGTACTTTCGGCAAAATCGTAATAAATGTGTAGGTATAAATTTTTTTTTCAACGCCCTTTATCTTGAATACGGATGGCGTTACGAAAATTTTTTACTAAGCAAACCCCAATTATTTTTCATTTTTCTACATAACCTAAAGACGAAATCACTTTTTTTTTAAACACCCTGTATGAATAATAAAAAAAAATAAAAAAACAGAGAGTAGTAAAAAAATTTCAGAGCAAACGATACCCAAACTTTGCAGATTTTCCAGTGTTACAAACGATCTTTGGATATCGTAGTATCTTGACGTTGACCTGAACTAGATAACTTAAAGCGCAGATCCCAAAACTTAAGATAAGCCGGTATCCTAAAATCCGGTATGTCTTAAATGGTAGATCCCAAACCATATAGTAACGTAACTAATTCGATTTCTGTTATAATTCAGGCAATCTGCAATAGTCGATTAGAAGTATACAGCGTGCACCGTTACTCCAAAATAATTTATTGACATCATTTTTTAAATAGTACACTCTGTATATATTTTTAGTTTTTCATAATCTATTAAATTATAAATACTACCGTTAAGACCGCAGAATTCCACCTTTAATAGTTCCAAAATTACAGTAGTTTGAAACTAAAATTATAAAAAAATTGTTTGCTTAAAAAGTAGCAGGTAATGTAGTATGTAAGTAATGTCATAAATTATTTCTCATTGTCATTAGTGAAAGGTGTTTATTGTTATAAGTTACTTTTAAAATTTAAGTATGTTTACCGAACAGAAAAGAATAATGATTCTTTTAATGAGAGGTTACGGTGATCGTAAAAATTATGATGAGGTAGCTTACTTATTTTATGACTATAGACATAACATTTCTGCTACTATTTGCAACTGGTGTGCCAGCACAAGCTGACTCACTGGGATCTACTGGAAGAATTCCCATGTGACGATGGAGACAGAGTGTATGGGCAAGGATATTAAGCTGTGGGATAATCGGGCCGTATTTTTCATTGTAAATATTATGTAAACTACCGAAAGATTTAAGACAAAACTGGTAAATCGGTAATCGGTAATGTATTCTTAGAATATCATAAAAAACACTTAGTAACTTCATTGAACTGTACTGGTAGTGTTGATAGTAATTTTGTATTTTTGGCTTTTGGCTCATTCTATAAATCTATGTTATAAAATAATAGTTAATAAGTAAAGCAACAGAAAGTAAATAAAAATTTATTTAGGGTACTTAATATTACATTTTTAATTTTAGTCAGTATCCAAATCATGAGTACCACACAATACAAATTCACTTCTAATATTATTTGCATCGAGTTTACTAAGAATTTCATCTACATGGGGATCTATTTCAGTGTCCTTATATTCAATAATGACTTTTTCCAAATATGGATAATTAGCATAATTTAAATCTTTTAAAACTTGATTATCAAATTGAATAGTATTCAAATATATCATCTCTTCCAAAATTGTGCCATTTAAATTAAAATTAACATTATTATGATGAAACCCAAAATATTTTATGTCAGTTAAATTAGTAAATACATTGGAATCTATAGCATCAATTTTACATTTTCTAATATTGAGGCCTTTTAATAGGGGCAAACCAGTAAATGCATTCGTTTTTAATGCACCTATTTTACAACTGCTTAGCGACAAAAGTTCTAACATATCGAGTCCTAAAAATAGAGCCCCATTTACAGTAACAATGTTACACTTGTCCAAACATAGCACTTTTAATTTATTTAAGTAATGAAAGCAGGGTTCGATTGTAGAGTTAAAATTTTGTATAAATAAAATTGAAATGCCTTTGTTGTCTTGAAAAACTTTTGATTCTAATGGAAAGACGCATTTTTTAATTTGTACCATTGAAAGAGTTTCAACGAGTGAAAATGCTTTTGTGCAATCATGGAAATTGCATCTGTTCATACTTATATAATCAATATTGCTAAATAATGAGAAAGTGCTCTCATCCATAGTACCTAAAAAAATTTTACTTATTTAAAAAATTATAATAAACATCTTTTTCAATAATTATTTTATTATTTATGTAGCCCAATTGTTAAACTCTTAACACTTTAAAAATACATTGGTGATTGTTCAATTTAATTTTAAGAATATTTTTAAACAATAACCGACAAATCATTTTGTTAAAAATGTGGTGTGTGTGTGTGTGTGTGTGTGTGTGTGTGTGTGTGTGTGTGTGTGTGTGTGTGTGTGTGTGTGTGTGTGTGTGTGTGTGTGTGTGTGTGTGTGTGTGTGTGTGTGTGTGTGTGTGTGTGTGTGTGTGTGTGTGTGTGTGTGTGTGTGTGTGTGTGTGTGTGTGTGTGTGTGTGTGTGTGTGTGTGTGTGTGTGTGTGTGTGTGTGTGTGTGTGTGTGTGTGTGTGTGTGTGTGTGTGTGTGTGTGTGTGTGTGTGTGTGTGTGTGTGTGTGTGTGTGTGTGTGTGTGTGTGTGTGTGTGTGTGTGTGTGTGTGTGTGTGTGTGTGTGTGTGTGTGTGTGTGTGTGTGTGTGTGTGTGTGTGTGTGTGTGTGTGTGTGTGTGTGTGTGTGTGTGTGTGTGTGTGTGTGTGTGTGTGTGTGTGTGTGTGTGTGTGTGTGTGTGTGTGTGTGTGTGTGTGTGTGTGTGTGTGTGTGTGTGTGTGTGTGTGTGTGTGTGTGTGTGTGTGTGTGTGTGTGTGTGTGTGTGTGTGTGTGTGTGTGTGTGTGTGTGTGTGTGTGTGTGTGTGTGTGTGTGTGTGTGTGTGTGTGTGTGTGTGTGTGTGTGTGTGTGTGTGTGTGTGTGTGTGTGTGTGTGTGTGTGTGTGTGTGTGTGTGTGTGTGTGTGTGTGTGTGTGTGTGTGTGTGTGTGTGTGTGTGTGTGTGTGTGTGTGTGTGTGTGTGTGTGTGTGTGTGTGTGTGTGTGTGTGTGTGTGTGTGTGTGTGTGTGTGTGTGTGTGTGTGTGTGTGTGTGTGTGTGTGTGTGTGTGTGTGTGTGTGTGTGTGTGTGTGTGTGTGTGTGTGTGTGTGTGTGTGTGTGTGTGTGTGTGTGTGTGTGTGTGTGTGTGTGTGTGTGTGTGTGTGTGTGTGTGTGTGTGTGTGTGTGTGTGTGTGTGTGTGTGTGTGTGTGTGTGTGTGTGTGTGTGTGTGTGTGTGTGTGTGTGTGTGTGTGTGTGTGTGTGTGTGTGTGTGTGTGTGTGTGTGTGTGTGTGTGTGTGTGTGTGTGTGTGTGTGTGTGTGTGTGTGTGTGTGTGTGTGTGTGTGTGTGTGTGTGTGTGTGTGTGTGTGTGTGTGTGTGTGTGTGTGTGTGTGTGTGTGTGTGTGTGTGTGTGTGTGTGTGTGTGTGTGTGTGTGTGTGTGTGTGTGTGTGTGTGTGTGTGTGTGTGTGTGTGTGTGTGTGTGTGTGTGTGTGTGTGTGTGTGTGTGTGTGTGTGTGTGTGTGTGTGTGTGTGTGTGTGTGTGTGTGTGTGTGTGTGTGTGTGTGTGTGTGTGTGTGTGTGTGTGTGTGTGTGTGTGTGTGTGTGTGTGTGTGTGTGTGTGTGTGTGTGTGTGTGTGTGTGTGTGTGTGTGTGTGTGTGTGTGTGTGTGTGTGTGTGTGTGTGTGTGTGTGTGTGTGTGTGTGTGTGTGTGTGTGTGTGTGTGTGTGTGTGTGTGTGTGTGTGTGTGTGTGTGTGTGTGTGTGTGTGTGTGTGTGTGTGTACTTACCCAAGAGATTTAACAAATGAGAATAGTACAGATTATTTCCTTTGGAAAGTTACCAAAAGACTCAAAAGAGCGATAAGTCAAAACCCTTTGATTAAACAAGCTGATGGGAATTGGGCTAGAAACAAAATACAAAAGGCAGTAATTTTTGCAAAATATTTAGAACAAATATTTAAACCAAATGAAGATCAAAAAGAAAAACCAGACTGGGAAGAAACATTACAAGAAGAAGAAGTAATCAAGCCTACGTCACCTAAAGAAGTTTTTACTGAGATAATAGAAAATATTAACCCAAAAAAGGCTCTAGGCTTTGACCTAATAACTGGAAAAGTAGTTAAACAGCTTCCAAGAAAATCTATAGCTAAACAAACGCACCTAATCAATGCTGCTTTTAAGTTAAGATATGTCCCTAGATTTTGGAAAATGGCTGAAATCATTTTGATTTCCAAGCTAGGAAAACCTCCTCATGAAATAACGTCCTACAGACCAATATCACTACTGTCTGTATTATCAAAATTGTTCGAAAAACTCTTACTTAAAAAGTAAAAACCCATTATAGAAGCTGAAGAATTGATCCCTAACTATTAGTTTGGATTCAGAAATTAACACTCTACAATAGACCAAGTTCACAGAATAACAGACAAAATAGAAAAATCTTTAGAGGAAAAACGGTATGCTTTACACTGTTTCTAGATGTAGCACAAGCATTTGACAAGGTATGGCACGAAGGGTTGAACTATAAACTAAGATCATACTTACCGAAGCTGGTGTGCCACAGGAAAGTGTATTGGGTCCGGTCCTGTAACTTTTATACACGTGCGACATACCACAACTAGAAAATAATACTATTGCTACTTTTGCTGACGATACAGCTATACTAGCAGTAGGTAAAAATAGTGAAGTAACTGAAAAGCTGTCAACAGAATAAATACCTGGACTAAAAAATGGAAAATCAGATTAAATGAAGCAAAATCTACACAGGTCAACTTCACCAATAAAAGTATGCCAACATATACCAGTAAATATTAATAATACCATAATACCATTTTCAAACACAGCAAAATACTTAGGTATAACGCTCGATGCAAAGCTCCGATGGAAAGCTCTTGTTAAAAAAAAAGGTTATTATCCATACATACATACATATAGTCACGCCTTTTTTCCATAGGGGTAGGCAAAGACCACTTATTTCCACTTCTGCTACGATTCTAACACACGTCTTTCGCTTCTTCTACTTTCATCAAAGCTTTCATACATATTCGTCGGTTGCCGGCACTCTTGACCTGGCCTTTTTTTTAAACAATGTCGATCTTATCGAGATACGTTTGACTAGGTCGACCTCTACCGACTTGCCCCTTCACACTTGCCTTATAGGTCGACCTCTACCGACTTGCCCCTTCACACTTGCCTTATAAATCTGTCTCGTCAATCTTCTACAATGCTTTTTCTGCCAGACCCAACATTCATTACCATACATAAATGTAGGGACCAGCACTTCTCTATGTACAGCTATGCGTGCCTTTTTTGACACTTTCTAAATAAATACACCAAATTATGTATTAGCAGTTGCTCCACCGAGGTTATGAAGTTAAATTTGAGTGTCGATTTATCCATTTTATTAATTTTATGTAATTTTTTAACATACCTGTGCAATATCTCATATCTAACCATTTGATTCTATCATTAACATCTTGATTGCCAAATAGATTTATCGGCTCGTCGTATTTTAAAATATGGTGATTGAAATGAATATGTTCTTCAAAATAATCTCCAAAATAAGTTTCAGGCATTTTGACGACGGAAAATTTAGTTAAAAAAAATTATATACATTAATTTAATAAATTAAAATTCACATTTTCGAATTGTCAGTATTTGTAATTTTATTTGTAAATATTTACATAGAGATAATACCGGTTGTGATAGTTACGACAAAATTAAAAAAATATATAAATAGGGTAACTATGTTTTAATAGGCATGAAATATATTTACTTTTTAATTGAAAACATATCAGGTAATTTATACCGCGATGCTAGCGGTTTTTTTTCGATTTTACCAATATTGCTTCCTTGCAAAATTGAACATTTAATTTTAATAAAAAGGTGTTATTTTGTTCCAATTATGTTAAGATTATTAGACAACTCTTATTTCGGTCGTATGTATTTTTGGTTGCAGATACGTAGGTTGCTGTTTGCCGGTAGGCGCCCTATTAGTACAATAAACGTAGCTCTGAAATTGAAATCTCATGGTAAATATTGCATTATTGATATTATCAAAGGAAACACCAGCTGGTGTATTCTTTGATATTATCTTAAGCTTTGCATCTTAAAGTTTTGTGCGAAATAGCGGGAAAGCGTGAAAATCTTTAAAAATTTTACTGTTTTCCAAATATATCAAAACTTTAAGAATATTAAAAAAAGTTTTAAACAAAGATCAAAAAATTCTACATCAAAATGACTTCTCATTTATTGATTTTAATGTAGTTACAGCAAATTTGCCAAAAATCTTATGTCGGCATAATGATGTTATTGCGACTACGTCACAACGACGCTAGTAGCGTGCCCATTCAAAGTTTGTGCTAGTCGATAGGTATTTTTATGGTGCACCCACACTGCTGTGTTATTTTAGCAAACTGTTAGAATTGTGTTTACGGTACAACCGTGCACAATGAAAAGTGTGTGATGTATCTTTTATTATCTTTTTCGGTACCTGTAAGCAATACCTAAATGATTTAAAAATGTTTTAAGTCTTTCTGAAATATCTGAAATAACACTATTAAGGTAGTTATAGCGTGCTATAGTATAATCCGAGCATTTCTTATTGTCAGAAATAAGAATTATCGACACACAGATAGTTATAGGTACATATACTACATACATATAGTTACGCCTTTTTCCCGTAGAGATAGGCAGAGACCACATCCTTCCACTTGATACAGTTCTTAAACACATCTTTTGCTTCCTCTACTTTCATCAGTGCTCTCATACATGCTCGTCGGTTGTTGGTACTATTGACAGCTGGCCTTTCTTCAAAACAATGTTGATCTGATCGAGATATGTTCGCCGAGGTCGACCTCTACCGACTTCCGTCCATTCACACTCGCCTTATGAATTTGTTTCGTCAACCTTCCTTCATCCATCCTTTCTACGTGTCCAAACCATCTAAACATTCCTTCATCTATCTTTGTAACCACATCTTCTTTTACACCACAGTGTTCTCTTATCTCAATACTCTTTAGGTACTTTATCCAACCGAGTCACTCCAGCATATACTATTAAATATAAACATTTTCGGTGATCTGGCAACGTTGCTTTGAATGCGTTATGATTTATTTATATTATCATAGTTTATGTATTGTTTAAATCGCGTTTTATATTTTACGAATAATTTATAGTAAATAAAAAAATGCCTAAAAAATTAAGACACAAAATATTATAATATTAACAATAGCACAAGTTGTGGAAATCTTCTTAACATCATAAAAGGCAGTTAAGTAGATCAGACTAAAATCATGCTACCTCTTTTAAAGCCGTTGAAAGATGGAATTCTAAAAAAAATAGCTATCGAGGTAATTACCTATAACCTAAAAAGATAAACGTTTGATAAATACAATACAATGGATAATGGTAAGCCAAGAACTACCTACCAAAGTATAACGAATAATTGACGAACTGATTACTTTTCTAAAACAAAACATTTATTAATTTATTTTATTACGATTTATATTTAGAGTATTACATGATTCTGTATAATTGTTAATTTATTATTTGAGAAAATAAAAAATATGTTGATTCTAATATAAATTTAATTTATTGATACGTTTTTATTTTTTTTATGTTGGGTGCAAAAATAAATTTCTCTTTTATTTATTATTAATTACATTCATGTAAAAACAAAAAAATTTCTACGTAATATTCATATCACTAGAGATTCGATTTAATTTGCACAATGTTGCCAGATCACTGTCTACGCCGATGATCTTGCTATAGCCACCCATCACAGGGATTATCAAACAATATAGAACAACCTTACAAATGCCCTTGGAGTATTTGCAAAATACTACAGCGACAACAGTCTTCGCCCCAATCTATCTAAAACTGTGTGCAGTCTCTTACATCTCGACAAATAGAAGAGTCATAGATACTCTCAACATACACTGGGAAGGGCAACCTATCATTTTTTTTGGAACTCCAACTTACCTGGGTGTTACTTTGGATAGAACCCTCTCGTACAGATCCCACATTGAGAAAACAAGAGCTAAGGTTGCTACGAGGAATAATTTACTAAACAAATTAACTTGTAGCAAATGGAGCGCCAATCCACATACATTGAGATCTTCTGCTTTGGCCTTATGTTTTTCTGCCGCAGAATATGCCTGTCAAGAACGGGAGCGATCTATCCATTCGAGAAAATTAGATCGAACGCTAAATGAGACATCTCGCATAATAACAGGATGTCCGAGAACAACACCTACAAGCCAGCTGAACATGCTAATTAGTATTGTTCCTTTCAACATTAGACGCACTGTAGCCAGTAGGAAGGAGCGGAAAAGACAAATGAAAGTACGAACGACACCCACTCTTTAACAAAGCTGGTGCCAGACCGAGACTTTATCCTCAATAGCCGTTTTGAGTCCACTGCTGGACATAGGCCTCCCGTAAATAATTTCATTGCTTCCGGTCTTGAGCACTTTGCATCCAGTTGTGCTTTAATCCATTATTAGACTGTTGAAAAAGAATACCGGCAATACCCTTCGAGCTAGCATCAGTATGTAATTCTTTTTTTTTAATTTGGATCGTAAATTGTTAAAACAGGCTCATTAATTAAAATCGATTTTATTTTCGAGACTGCTTTATTTTGACTTTCGCCCCATTCCCATTTTACGTCTTTTATTAGTACGAGTAATTTTGTTAACGACGCAACTATTTCAGCATGATTTTTAATAAATTTCCTAAAATACGAACTAAGAACCAAGAATTGTCATATCTCAAGTACATTTGAAGGAATTTTAAAGACTTGTATAGATTTTACTTTTTTTGAACCCGGTTTTATTTCATGTTTACTAATTTCGTACCCTAGAAAATCAATTTAAGTGTTGAAAAAATAGCATTTTTCTAAATTTAATTTAAATGGTTTTTTTCGCATATTTTTAAAATAGCGTTTAGATTTTTCATGCCCTGAGATATTGAATTTGATGGAATCAAAATGTCATCAAGATAAACTAATATTTCCGAGTGAAGTAATGGACCCATAATATTATTTACCCATCTCTGAAAAGCTGACGGCGCGTTACATGAACCAAATGGTAAGCGATGAAACTCATATTGCCCGTCTGGAGTTATATATGCGGTTTTGTCGATTGAGTCTTTTGTTAGCGGAATTTGATAATAACCCTGCTTCATATCTATACTACAAAAATATTTATTTTCTGAGAACGCTGGTAGACCGTAATTACGTCAAACTGATACGGGTTCCAGGACGCCAGGTAATGAGGAAGTAGACGAACTTGCAAGAAAAGGTTCAGAAAAATACAAAAACTACTGGAAAAGCATACCAGGAAACAAACACGGGAAATAATACATCAAAGGACCGTGCCACAAAAGGACGGCAGAACTGTTACCGATGAAAACAAAAATGTTATCCAGTTAATGATTGTTTTTATGAATGTGTAGTCATCAAAAAACGCTGATGATGACAAAAATTCATGCATGCTTGTTCGACAATGCATGACAACTAGTTGTGTAATAATTTTAGCCACTCAATTATTTTATTTTATCGTCATCTTAATAGGCTTAAACAGAAAAACATTAAATATAGGTACATGTTTTGATCATTTATTTAAAAAATATATTTGTATTCTATAACATAACTGAAAATGATAAGGATAAGAATAAGTTTCATAACTTATTATCTTTATGTTAACTTAATAGTTATCAAAGAACTAATTCTTATAGCCCAGTAGCAAGTAGTTTAAATATAGAACATTAGTTAGTAGAACTTACATTTTTAAACGAATACAAATTTAATAATGCACACGTTCCTACGCATTTTCCATTATATATTTACTATTTATTAGAAATATATTTTAATTTTTTATAAATTTTGCAAACTATGTAACGTATGAATGTCTCATTTAAAGAGATACCTACGTACTTAATTTTTAAGTTCGTCTTGCATCAAATTGTTAAATATTCACAAAAATGAAAAAGAAACGAAAAAAAAAAATTTAAAATTTTTTTTAAAAAAATGTTTAAATGATTTTACATCAGGACGAAAATAACATCAGAAGAGAAACCCTTCGCATTACTGTTAATAAATAAAATTTTAAGAATTTCAAATTACTTTTATATTTTTAAAGTGATTGGAAGTTGAATTAAGTAATAAAAACACTTTTATTTTTGGGGATTGTAAAAGTAATATATGGAAATAATTTTTATTTTTCATTGATCGTTACCACGTAGATATACCTTACTTATTAATTATTTGAAACAAATATATTTTTATTGGTTGATCTCTTTGATAATAATTAATTAAAAGTCTTATCGTTATCTCACAATGAGAGCAAACAAGTTCCTTATAATTAACTTTTAATTTCAAAGCAGTTAATAAAAAAAGCTTCCAAACTGTATACCTACCTATTTGTATATGAAATACCCTCGTTGGAGTCATAAATGTAAAATTGTCATAGATCCAAGGCTGTAAAGAACGCAATGCCTAGAAAATGGTAGTTTCCAGTGTGATAATAAATTTAATACAACAAAAAATCCGATGTACAACGTTAACAAATTGTTTTTAGTATAGGAGTATATCTGGAAATTGCAGAAAATTTAAAGTTGGATATGTTTTCAATTGAAAATATTGCCATTTTAGATATGAAAGTACTTTTGCTTCCAAAAAATGTTTTTTAATAATATAATACAAAATATTAAAGGTAGTTGCATTGGATTTTGTTTTGTATTTACTTTATCAAAATTTTTAAACAATTTATTGACACGACTATTATCCACACGTTTTCCTTTGACCTTTTTGTGTAAATGAAATGAAGTATAACAAATATCTAAAGATTGTCTTATCAATGTGCATGAAATAAGAAGTGAAATATCAAATTTATTGGGCGGTCGGTTATCATGTCCAACTGTGGTGTTTATATGTGATAATTTACATAAACGAAAATCAAGAAATAATTTTATACATATCGGCTTCATAAGTAAGTATATTAAAATATGTTATATGCATGTATACTTTTCTTTTTCAAATTCGTTCTTTATGGTAAATATTTTTGTATTTTTCTTAGGTAAATGTGAAGAAGTTTATTTTTATAAATCTTCAAAGGGAAAACATTTTATCGAGTATTCACTCAGTAATCTTCATTTTTCGTTCATATATTTGGACAATATTAGCATGACACCTTTACGAGCATGTATGAGAGCACTGATGAAAGTAAAGGAAGCAAAAGATAAGACCACAGTCCACCTCGGTATTTGGCAGTATTTATTAGTATTTAATAAAAAGCTGAAACACGTCGATTTTTGTTGCAAGTGGGAACCATTTTTACGATACAGATATTTGTCAGCCCCCTCCCTTCCACTTCCCCAATCCCTATATTAAAATAGGGATTGTATCATGTGTGGCACATTTAGAAAGATATTTAGATGGAGTATTCAGGCATATAATTATCCAGGATTTATTTTTCGATATTTACAACGTCTTTGCAAAAACATTTTTACCTAATTAATTTAAAGTGCAACACCACTTATAAATGAAACGTAACGCCTATGTTTCGATAATGTGTCAATTTTCCTGACATCAAAAATAAATTAAAACAAATTTTCAAAAAATATGGAAATAATTTTAACTCGTTCTGAAATTGAATATACCATTTTAAAAGTATTCAAAACAAACCTAAATTGATTTACCAACATCAATGTTAAACAAACTGTCTTAGTATCAAATTACATTTTTTTTACAAAATTCATTTAATTGTAGGTACCTTTAATGCGACAGAAAAAATTGACACATTATTAAAACATAGGCGTTGCGTTTCATTTTAAAGAGGTACGTCATCTTGGATGATATTTTCGTGGTAACTTTTTTTGGCCCACCCTAATATAATATATATACCTGGAAAGGTATTCTTGACTGGCTAGTTAAAGAGAAAACGATTTGTAAACATACATAAAAGACTATTTAAAAAAATGATTTTTATCAAGAATTATACTAATAGTATGAATAAAAAAAACTGACCTTAACAATTTAAGTAATATTTACAATTACATTTTAAAATTAGATTGTTTGTCTTCCAAAATTCCAAAATAGTTAAACGAATCTCAACAAAATCATAAGTTTTGAAATTCCCATTTATTTTAGGTTTGTCATACGGTTGGTATGCCTCTTATGTGTCACCCTGACTCTTAAAACCAACAAAATGAATTTGAGTTGTTTGTACTCACATCCTTTAGCACGTGCTAACAAAATTAATTAATTTTCTAGAAATAATTTTGTGTACCATTAATGTTTTTAAAGTTTATTTTTAACGATTGTCTGTTTTCGTTTTGACGTTAACTTGTTACTTCAAATCTCATGTGTTTAATAAGTAATTCTTTACCTATCTTTATACAAATGTTTAATGTTTTATAGATGTTTTATAGATGTCTTGATAAAGGAAATAAACATTTCCGAAAGCTCGACCAAATAACAAAGAATATTATTTGACTGCATCCTCAAGTTTACAAATCGTTTTCTCTCTCTCTCTCTATATATATATATATATATATATATATATATATATATATATACACGCACACACACACATGTTTAATTTTAAAATTAATAAGTTTTATTTTGAACATAAATTAATACTTACACATATTCTTAAGTGTTTAAAACGGTGACGTCATAGCTTCTTCTTCTATCTATCTGTCAAAAAGTGGCCTTGAGCTTACAGCCTATTTTTATTGGGTTATTTATTAAATCACTGTTATTTAATAGTTTCAAATTATCACTTTCGCCGGCAGTCCCAATGACTGCCAATTTGTTATAAATGTTTTTGTTCTTACTTTAGTAAAAAATTTAAAAAAATGCAATTATATACAATTTGAGTTAAAAATGCAATATATTTAATGATTAAACTTAATAATATTTAAATAAAAATTAGTATTCTTAGATTATTTACATGTGCTTTTATTCAATTAAAAGGTTTTAATAATAATACATCCTTTATGAAGATTGCAATGTTTTCTTTATTGTTTAATGTCATGGAAGCACCATTTGATAGCAAAAAAATCGCAGATAGGATAAATAGTTATGTTATGTGTCACTTGTCAATGTTTACTTTACATTACATTTATTATATTGGTATCATGTTTTAAGATCGAGGCGAAAGTGCGGACAAATGTCGAACTATAAAAAGTCAGTACACAGTATATATAGATTCATAACAGCACAGGCAATACAGAAAATATGATGGATCATGGGAATTAATGACCACTGTAGTTTTCCATTCAAAATTTTGAAAACTTTGATACGTTGATTTGCTTTCTCAATATGTACACGAGCTGCAGTTATTTTTGAATTATGTAAGGCCGCTTCGGTACTCAGTTGTTTTTTGTCTGTTAGGAATGGTGGTCTTATTAACTTTATTTTAAATATTTCACATGAATCATACATACATAAAGTCACGCCTTTTTAACATTGGGGTAGGCAGAGACCACTTCCTTCCATTTGCTATGGTTCTACACACTACACATGAATCATAAATCATAAATCCTTTGTCTACCATAATTGCATCAACTGATCTTGTCAATTTTGTGATTAAATTACTTTGATCAAATATCAACTTATATGATGCTCGACCATCACATGGCTTACTAATGAAAGCAATTATTCCACCGGGTGATATACCTGACATAAACTTTACTGTTTTATGGGATTTATACTGGGAGTAAAATTTTATACGGCAACATAATCATTTTGGTCTCTGAATATGTATTGCTGTACAATCCAGAACAATTCGAACATCCTGAAAACCTGCGAAACACTTGGTCACATTATTTTTTATTTTCTATTGAATCGGAAAACCGTATGCAGAATTTTAAGACCTAACCCAAAATTGGCAACAATTTCTTTCGTTGCCCGGGCTTCGGAAACAAATGGAACGAAAGTTTGGGATTTTTTTTCCCAGGAATAACAAAGAGGCAGTGAACAATAGCGACTCATTGAAACTTTGAAATCAATCAAAAATAACTTAATAATTATTGATGAAAGCAAAGCCTATCTCCTATGTAAAAAAAACGGACTACTGACTAATTATAGTTCAGATTTGTCCACCAGATGTCGTATCGCTTGTCTGGCATTGCCAATGCATATTTGAATTTTTTAGACTGGAAAAGTGATAAATTATAACCATACTTTTAATAGTTAAAAAATAATAATAACTTTATATTTAAATTTTAACAACACATCTTTAATTTCAAAATTGAATGAAATTGGCGCACTGAAAATTCTGACAGATACATTTTTTTGTGTAAGCACCCTAAGATTGTGGTGCGAAATTGAAAACTGAACATGAACAGCACTCTCGTTTCCAATGTTCCGTTGTCAAAAATGAGAAAATCATCAATCATTAATGTTTTCTGTCAAATTGACGTGAGGTTTTCGTTGATCGATTGACTTATTTAAATTGGTCGAAAAGGTCGAGTGAGAATATATTCTTAAGGAGAACAAAACTACACCAACTCTAGTACCCAGGGTAAGAAATTTGAAAGAACATTTTTTAGCTAATTATATAATTTAAATTTTTTTAATCATAAAATAACTAAAATTCAAGACCGGTATTGTTTAAATAATACCGACACGATGATGGATTTTTAAGTTAAAACATATTGCTGGATACATTTGCTAATACAAAATCGTCTTGTCTTACCGCGTTATATTTTTTCTCAAATTGGTGTCAAAGTTGTGATATGGATATAATTTTAATTTTTATTAAAACTTTAAGTAATAACGTAAATAAACACATTATATTTTAAATTAGAATGTTATTATAATTTCATTCAAAGTACGTGTAATTTTTTGAACTTTAGATAAATTGTCAGTTTATATTAACAATATATAATTTAAAATCAAACACTAAAGGTTTGTTTTAACTACTACTTTTAACCGTACAGTGAACGGTTAAGGTCATGCGCAATAGATAAAACGAGTTCTAACCGTTCAGGGACGGTTTATGGGACGATCCTTTTTACCATTTCAACCAAATTTAGGATCGTCCGTGAACCAATTTTGAACGGTACATTCAAAGCATTCTCAAATGTAGAAACTGTCTGGACTAACAAGCGCATTGGGTATTTTATCAGCTGTCACTGACACTTTTTTTTTGGTCGATGAGTATAATAAGGATGTTAATCAATTGCATAAAACGATCACAAAATTGTTCTGCATTCAGATTTTCCAGTATTACCAAAACTGCAGGTAGGAAACAAACCTTATGTAAAATGTTTGGTGGTATTTACAAATGGAAAAATTATAATTTATAAACACTAAAGTGAACTCAAATGCAAAGCTAACATCATTAAAAAATGATTTATCCATGGATTTAAAGTAAAAATAAATAATAGTTTAAAAAACTAAGACAACACGCTTTATAAGAAAACCGAATTAAAAAATAATTAATAAAAAATTATTTTACAATCAAAAGCGTGGTGCTTTTTATTATGTTTACGTTTTTTTTTTGAAAACTTTACTTTTACCAATATATGATTATTATCAAGTATATTAATTAATATAGCGCACCCCACGCTTTTGATTGTAAAATTATTTTTTATTTTGGTTTTCTTATAAAGCGTGTTGTATTAGTTTTTTTTAAACTATTATTTATTTTTAATATCCAAATAATCTTGGTCAGGATCTTCAAAAAAATTTATGAAATTATTGTATTGTCATCGGTCCTTTAGAAGTATACAAAGTTTCAAGTCGATTCGATGATTTTAAGTGTGTGAAAATCGTGTCCAAAGATTCCGTTACATATATAGATAGATACAAGTCAAGCTAATATTACTAGGATTTAAAATGGTAATACGCGTTAGCGTCATCTGTTGGAGAGTAGTACAAGCGTCGCCATTTAAATTGAATTCATGGGGGATATCAGCCATTTTTAATTCATATAAAACAATTTTTCTTAAATATAACTGATCCTGGCCAGGATTTTTAAAAAAATTGATCAAATAATTGAATTGTCATCGGTCTCTTAGAAGTATACAAAGTTTCAAGTCGATCCGATGTTTTTACGTGGGTGAAAATCGTGCCCGTTACATAGATAGATAGATATATGGATAGACAGATAGATAGATACAAGTCAAGCTAATATAAAGCGTGTAAAAAAACAGTAATGGATAAAAATAATAAGGCGTTTCACCTTGGCTAAATTTTTTTTGGGTAGTGCTCTTAACCATTTTGGAAAGAACTCGACGGGTGTAATCGATTAGCAAGTCTTAACTGGGGTAGGCTAAATCTTTTTTTAATCTTCCAATAATAATAATTTTAAATGAAAACCACCCAAAAAATTTTTGTGTTATCTAAAATTTACTTTACTGCCTCTGAAGTTTGACTTGAAATTTTCAAGGTTTCTAGAGCACCAACCTTACCTAATCCTACAGACTCGAATTGTGAGATTAATAGGAAGTTTTAGAGGCGGTACGATTGGGTTATGTTTTTTCTGATAATTTCAAGTCAAACTTTAAAAGCAGTCAAAGTAAAGTACGGGCAAGTTTTGAGCGCTTTTTTAAGTGATTTACATTTAAAATAATAATTTTTGATAATTATTAATGGGGCATTCCAAAAATGTATAAAATATCAGCCTAAAAAAATTAGTTTTAGTAAATATTCACCAATAATATGTAGTTAGTAATAATTCAGGGTGTACCTAATTAATTTTGATTTTTTTAATATTTTTTTTAAATGCAAGTCCGTAAATATAAATATATGCAAAATATCCAAACATTTTTTTCTGAATTTAAATTTAAATGTAAAACTATACCATCAAAAATTTTATTTTATTTGCTTAGTAAAGGCTAGTTTACATTAGTAGAGTAATTTGGCCTAGTAAACTGGACCCAGTAACTCGGTGCAGTAACTTGACTTTCCCTAGTTTTGTTTTTGTTGGTGTTTACATTGGTAAAGCAACTCGTTAATTGTAATAACTCTTTTGCTTCAATTGCATTTGGTGTGATCTTAACATAGCCCAGCTTTTCAGTTTTTGGTTGACTACAATTGAACAAGATATTTAGACCTGAGCTTGTAAATAAATACCTATGCAATGAAGAAATAAATTAGGAAGATCTTGATCCTGATATTAATGCAGTGCAACACATTTCTTATATTACTATCTCCACGAACACTTCTTCAGCGATTTTGGTATTACAGAATTCACGTTTTGTAAAAATTATGTGATGTGTGTATTCTTTGGTGTAATATACTTAACAAATATTTTTCCGGATGATATCAGCTGCTGCTTTTATCAAACCCGATTTTTTCTTCTTTAGCATACCACTGATAAAAGTAAACCTTTATTCGATTCTTCAGCTATAACTATGCCATCTAGTATACACTGGACACTTTATAACAAATAACTTCTATTCGTTCTGGAATATTCATGCATACATATCTATATATCTTCCATGTATATAATTATATTTTTTTTTCAATATTTAAAATAATTTATTAATTTTGCTTAGCCTATTTTTTCTGTATTAAACATATAAAAACGATGAAATATTAACAACTCTACTTCTAAAATTTGCATACAAACTTACCTAGTTCACTTTGAAAAGCTATATCTAATACAAATTGAGGCAGAGACCAATTTACATAATCTTATTTTGTTGCAATTTAAGTCTATTACAAAAAAGTAATGTAGCTACTGTCGAAAAATAGGTTCATCAGTGTTAAAATTGGTAAAAGCTGAAAAAATCCTTAACATTTGAATATTTTATAAATTTTTCGAAACAGCTGTATTTAGAAAAATATTGAGTCTATAAAAACCAATTTAGTCATAATTTGTTGCAAATTTAGTCTACTGTAAAAATTGTAAAATTGACTTTACAGCAAATTGGGTCAAAATTCAAAAAAAATTTTTAGTTTTTAAGTATTTCACAATAATTCGGAGGTCTGTCTATGTCAAAAAATTATTTATAATAAGCTATTTATTCTGTAACACATACCAAAAAATCAGAACTTTGATGCAAGAAAACCCCGATTTTTAATGACGATTTGACTGGTTATATTTCTTATATGAATGTATTTAATTTTCAACATTATTAACATTATTTTAAAAATATTTTATTACCCACAAATCAGCAGTAAAGCAATAAAATTAAATTTATTTATTTCAGTTTTAATAGCTTAAATGTGTGTATGTTTATTTTTAAATTGTTTTTTAAAATTCAAAATATTAGTAATTTTTATTAACACTATGAAAGTTTTAGGATTCACATCTACTTTTATTTGTTTATAATTGGCTACTTTGCTAATACAAGGTTATTTTAAAGTGAAAAATGCATTTATTTATCTTAAAATTTTTTGTTTACGCTTAGTTCTTAATATTAGCACCTAATTAAATAGAAACAATATTAAGTTATTTATTTATCAATAGAGAGGAAATAAAGGTTATGTTTTAATTAATTTTTCGTATTTTTAGAAAGAATAAGTAGAGTCATGGATTGGAAGAAGTTCTGTTTAACAGTGTGTTTAATTTATTGTTTTTTATTATGTTCAACTGAAGGAGTATCAGGTAAGATATTATTTACCATATTTTACATCACCGTTGTTGTCATCATTTCTGGTTTATCTTGCTGACGGTGTCAAATCCAAATTTTTTTATTGACATCCCAATATTATACTACGATTTGCCCATAATTCACAAAAGCATTAAGTAATATTTATAATAATGTACAGTATTGATATGCTGCGAGCAAATCCATTGATATGCCACTTTTTATATTAGTCTATTTAACAGTTTTAGCATTGGGAGAGAGCGGATTGTACTTTGGTTTTATTTTGTTATTTTGTTTTTAGTTACACTAAATCACTTTTCGTTTTAATCTACGCCCTGCAATAAATTTCTTGCAAGATGATTTGTCTATTGGTGAACATTTTAAAATAGCCAAAGCGTGATTTTTTCTTGCCATATAATTGGCAACCATATTATTCCACCAGGGAGTTGATTTGGTACCTGTACGACCACTAGATTGTGGGACCGATATTTCCGCTGCTGTCGAGAGCTCTTTACTGATTAGTTAGTGGTTAGTGGTTTCATTGACATCAGCATCTGGCAGCTGTAAGTTTCCTAATTGTTGTCTATATAGATCCCAGTTAGCATTTTTAATCTTCATTGTCTGGGTAATGTTCGAAGAATTAATCGACCGGCAAACTCAATTGAAATTGGGAAATGGTCTGTAAGATGATCTCCTAAACAGTGCCATTGTAAAGATGTCGAGAGAACTGGTGAATAAGGCTTGATCGGTAGCCAACAATGAGTTGGATCTTAGGTTTACGTAAGTACCATCACCATTATTTAGGCGGATAAGGTTAGTTTCATCAATGAAGTTTTCAATAGTTCTGCCTCTGTTGTCCAGTCTGTTCGAGCCTCACAATGGATTATGGGAATTAAAGTCTCCCTCAATCGAGAAGAGGAGTGGTAGATGATCAGCAATATTTTTTTAAATCTCAATGGTCCAGTTACCGTCAGGTAGATAGATGTTGCAATTGGATCGGATAATAAACATGGACAGCGATAACTTATAATTTGCTTTGTATAGGAATATTATGATGGGGTGTATTGAGGAAGACAGCTATTCCGCCTCTTGCTCTAAGGTCAGGGATAACATTTTTTTTGAAGACAGTATATCTACTTAAAGAGAAATTTTTACGAGGTTTCAAGTGAGTTTCCTGTAGACAAATGCAGAAGGGTGTCCTTTCATTAAGGATATTTTTGAGTTCCGGTAGTAGGTTATGCAACCGTTACAATTCCAGAATATCAGATTGTCTAGATTAAAAGTAAAGGTAAGGCGTCAAAAATATTGACACAAAAGTAAAATATAGATAAAAAAATAGAATATAAATTAAATATAGACAAAATCCTCCTCCACTGTCCTTTATCCTTCGTAAAGATGTGATGACGTTATGTTATTCGATTTATGGTTATTGTCCATTCTTTTCTTTCCTGAGCATGATGTGCTGCTTCGGGGAGAGATACTTTTAAAACTTTTTATTTGATCTGCCCATCGCAGTGGCGATCTTCCTCGAGTTCTTTTACCCTCTACTTTGCCTTCAACTACTAATCTCTCCATACGTTCTCTTCGTGTAGTTATATGTCCAAAATATCTCAACATGCTTTGGTTAATAGTTGTGGTAAGTCTAGTGGTGATGTTGAGTTCTGTTAATATTGAGATATTTGTGCGGTGTGCTGTCCAGGGTATGCGCATCATTCTGCGATACACCCACAAAATATAGATAATAAATAAAAGTATATAAATGTACACAGATACATTTATTTTTTAGGTTTGCCATTAGGGCATCCTTTTTTTTAGTACTTTGAAAGGACTGAGTATTCGAGGAGTATATACTGCCCTCTGAATCTTCCTAGGAGCTAACATTGAATTTTCTAACACTGGATCGCTTCCTTTTGGGTATGGGAAGAGTTTTAAATGGGATTGAAAGCAAAGGCTGTCTCAAGGAGGTTGAGAGCTGGGGAAGGGGCGGGGGGACTGTTTGGTTAGGTGATTCCAATAAATCTTTAATCACCTTCGACAGGTGAGAGATTATCCTGGCAACTATGCCATTCACATTGGCATCACTTGTTTAAATAGACTGGGAATATGTAACACCTACCCTAGATGTTGTGATTTGAATTTTTTTTGCTTCGTTGTAAGGAATTTGTTCTTGAACTTTAACTTTTTGTATGGCTTGCTCAAGTTCACGCATACCTCTGGTTTTTCGCAGTCTGTCCCTATGTGTGATGGCTTCCCACATACACAGATTTAATCTTTCTGGCACCATGACGACATGTGACCAAAAAAGATCTAATTGGGGCTGGAAAATATGATCAAACTTTTAGGTTGTAGAAAGCTGCTTGAATATTGTTGAGTAAAACTGGTGTATCAAATGTGAGAATATGATTGGGCGTCTCCGTAATAATTCCTTCTCTCTTTGTTGTTATACGTTTCACTCCAATAATACCTTGATTTTTAAGACCTTCTTATATTTATTCGGTGGTGCACTTAAGAAAATGTTTACAGTACACAACACCTTTAACATTGTTAAACGTTCGATGGGGGGTTACTTGCACAAGTCTGAGAGTTTGCTTACTATCATCAATCGTAATGATTGTGCTCTTGAGGAAGTTTCCACTAGAATACCATCTCTAACTTTTCTTGTCTCTTTCGTAGTACCAATCAAATCATACATCACTTTACTGATTGAGAAAGGGCTGACTTTCGAAAAATCCTCCCTATCCAATGTCTTAAAGAGTAAGAACCGAGGGATAGGTCCCGTCGTCTCTGTGCTCATAACATTTCCTATTTTGGAGATAAAAAACTCCATATTTTTTTATTTTTTTAAAGAATCCATAAAATTCTCATGAGTCAGGATGCTCTCGATATAATTGAGGTAGTGCACCCTCGTCACAGAGAGGCTTAGTACAACCGGAGGTCGCCTGGTATCCGGAGGGAACCATTAGCGATAAACTACGCATGATCATTCATCTTTCAGCACGGTTTCTTTCATCTTAGATTTCGGATTCTTTCAGGTTTACTCCTGTTAAGCTGTCCTTTGCTTCATTACTCCTCTTCGACCTTACTGGCATGGGTGACCCTACCAGGAGAATAAAACTGACGAATCCCAAAGCAAGTGGTCAAACCACAAAACTGATTTTTGATCGGACTGTATAGCATTTAAGAGACTCGGCAATAAATTTTACAAAACAGATGGCGATGATATTTTAAAAAGCATGCTACCGATTTTTTGTTTTCTTGCTTTAACGCATTTTTATTTTCAGATGAAGAATATGCTATTATGCCGGATATATTCAAAGTAGAAAATTATGATTCATGCATGATGCTGAAAGAAAAAGCTCTCTACTGTTTAATAACATACAATTTGAAACCGATAAATATCAATAGTCCACCAACAGTCTGGAAAACTATTCAAGTAAGTGAAAAAATAATTGAATACAACGATATAAATCAAAATGAATATTTAAGGATAAATTTATAATTATTCTTGAACTTGCTTTTAAATTAAAAACTTGACTTAGTTTTTTGCCGTTAAAAAATACGAATTTGAAGTCGAAATAGCATCGTTGTAGGTAGATTAAAATGACAAAAAAATAGAGGTTACAAAATTTTAAACATATATTAAATAAAAACTAATGGGCAATACATCAGTTACATCAATCATTGATTATCTTTTGATATTGGTTGTTACAATTTTTATTACTGCGTGATTTATTGGGAAAACAGATTTTTCAAATTATAAATAATATTTACCTCTTAAAACAATAAAATATATAAAAATGCAATTTTAAATCTTGTTCTACAAATACGTAGGTATCTGCAAAACTTAAACGATCAACAAAATGTATTACTGGATTATTTTTACAAACAAGATAGCTAATTTAAAGTTGAATATTGTAAAAAAATTATTAAAATACAAATTTTCACTATTAAAGTAGTAAATATGTTGGATATTATCCGAAGAATATCATTTCACAGTGTTCCTTTTATATTATCGTTTTGTACTAAAAAAATGAATAGTTAACAAATTTATTTAGTACGTTGGCATTATCTGTATCATTATTAATTTTTTAAGTTAACACTAAAATATAACGATTAAAAAAGCTATCCAACATAAAGTTCTAGTTACAAGACATAGCGTAACATAATGGGTGTCATTTAAATGAGCGTTATTTTAAATAAAATGAGCGATATCTTCATAAATAGAATGAGTGTCATTTTAATTTAATGAGCGATATTTTTTTTTAATTGGTCAATAACTCTTGTGCGATCATTTTTGAGCAAAATTTATCTTAAACAAGCACTATTTTTTTTAGTTTGAGCGTTTTTTAATATATGATGGCTAGAATTATATAAAATCAATATTTTTATTAGAACATTAAATAAAAATTTTTAAGTTATTATTTGTTCCAAACTCTTAGAATTTGCTTTATAAAATATTTTTTAAATGTTTTTTCTACAATGCATAAGTGCTTTAAAACATTATAATTGCAACAATGAAACGATGTAGATCAACCTAACCTAACCTCCAGCAGCAGCCAAGCAGATTCCTCCCGGCCAAAAACTCAAGTGTGGATGACCAAAGAAGGCCACCAAGGCCCTTTTGCGGGATTAATTTTATATTGTCGCACACATTTTCTCATCATTCTTTTATTTTATCTACATTACTCTCTTTTATTTGCATTTTTAAATCATGATTGTGTGCTTAACCTAAACTTTGAATAAATAAACTAGTCCTTTGAAATAATGCAATTTTATTGAATTTTAGTGCTGAAAATATAATATTTTATCGCTTAAAATATAATTGATTTTGCTCACTTAATTATATTCTATCGCTCATCTACAAAAAATATCGCTCAAAAAAGCAATTTTATATCGCTCATCAATATCACTCATACTATTAACGGAGATATCTATCATTCTATTTAAATATAAGTGTAACATAATTATGATAAATGCAACTCTGCTATTAATACTAAACTACAGTCAAAACGCTGATTACTTTAGATTAAATTTAAATATGCACTTTAGTTTTTATTTAATTCAACATAGATACTTATTTTTAATGTGCATAACCAATGTGGTTGGTATTAGTAAATAAATAATGTTCTAATTGTTTTTTATAACATTTTGTACACCCGAAAGCTTAAGCTAGTTACTGTTTAGATTCTTAATTCCGAAAAACACGGAGCTATAATGTGGCAAAAAAGCTTCATAAGGAGCACCATACAAAAGTGGATGCCCTGGCTAAATGGAATCGATCCACTGGCCAGAGGCACGTGAAAAAGTTCACAAAAAAACCCTTGCATGCGATCACGGCAGACCTGCTCAACCCTAGCCGTACTTGACTGACCGTACTTAATAATGGGCCTGCTGACACGACATTGTTGCTTCCGCAAACATCTTTGTAGGCTAGGAGAGGCTGAGAACGTATCATTTCTGTCTTGAAAAAGAAAAAAGGAGACGGCGGAACACGTCCTATGCAACTGTGAGGGATTGACAAGGTTCCGGTTCCTGTGCTTAGACAAAGAAAAACCTGACCGAGATAGCTACGTCGGAATCCACAACAGCCTTAAGAAGGCGGTAAAATAACTGGGGCTTTGACTCTGATTACCTTGCTTCCAGGTGTGGTATAAAATAAAGATACACCGTTACTTTAAGAGTCTCAATTTGTATTATATTTAACAAAGAAAATACTGTACTTGTAGGTTATTTATTACTTTGAGTGGTAAGAACCTCTTCCACTCGGGTACAATTGCTAGGACAGACGGTCTTAACTAATCACCTAACCAAGAATGATCGCGGTGTGTACGAGTTTGCTTGCAGCTTGAGTCAACCAGACGGTTGCGTTACCTTTAACCTGGAATCAGTCGCGTTCTCGAAGGTCTCAACCTCTGAAACATCTACTGGATACGATCAAAGGTCGACACACGTATGAGGTTTTCACATTTCTTGATGCTGAAACATGTTCAGCTTGTCTTTGATGATTTTTCACGTCTTAATACTATCACCCTTTTTGTAGTGACCGTGTAATTAAGCCTTTTAACCTAAAGATTTAAAATTGGTGTACAACTTGACCTCGACACCCTTGTATATAGGTATCTATCTTTCAAATATGATAAGGTACCAGATAAGTTTCCAACCAAGAATGGTTTCAGTGGGGTAATCTTATACTTACGACCCGAAAGGACCCACCTTTCGGGATTGGGTGTACTAACCTTTATCGAACGATAACCCTAGTCATAGAGAACCCTTCTCAACACTGGATTCCAACACTGCTAGTACCATTGTTTGGCAGACGATCGCCAACCGACAATGTTCATAATGCGCAATATGCAATATGTTAACTAGGCGGTGACGTTAACCTTTACTAGAAACGTGGGATCAGTCGCCCCCTGGAAGAAGCTCGTTTGGGTATTTAATCCACTTAGTGGCTAAACGTATATAGTCCGTTTATTAGAGTACCACTCATTTAAGCGGTGACCGTGTACTTAAACTTTTAGCCAAAATTTTGAAAATTGTGTACATGTTTAGTTGAAACAGCAGTATTTTCTGCGAATCAAATACTATTACATTAGATGGAAGGATTTTTGTAAGTATGCACTTCGACCTGATGATGTCTATTATGCCTTCCCTGTGGTTAGAGCTTTTCCTTCAGCCCCAGTTGTTTTACTAACTTTCAGAGACCGATGGACGTCCTGATGTAGCTCTCTGACTTAGGTTTTTCTTTGCCTAATCACAGGAGCCGGAACCTTGCTAGTCCCTCGTAGTGGCATAGGACGTGTTCCGCCGTCGGCATTCACTGTTCTCAGCACTGTCGGTCGCCGAGGGATATTTTGTTTGGATATTTCACACAAAAATATGAATGAACAAAGTTTAAACGTAAAATTTGTCCAGAAAGTGGACAAATTTTTTTTGTTTGTATCATCTAGTTGCAATTATGAGGCGGCTACAAATAATCTACAGTTTTAATTTCTCTCTAAGTAGGGATGAACCCAGAATCGCCTTTTTCTCCGTCTATATCTCCGATTGTAATAGTACAAAATAGCCATCTCATTCAAATCATCCATAATTTATCACAACACACAGCCAAAAAGTAAAAGTACTTCGCCTTTTATAATAAACTATCGGATACTGATATTTTTCTAATAACGTTTGCGTCGCTACGTGTACGAGAAATGAGTACCCAACTGGTTTGTTACTACGGTATTAAAACAATTTTATCAGAAACCAGTTGCTCCGTGGACGAAAAGCCTAAGGTTGAGTGGGTCTGCCGTGGTCGCATGCGAGGGTTCTTTTATGAACTTTTTTGCGTACCTCCGACCTGTGGATCCATTCCCTTAAGCCAGAGCCAATTTTTAATGGTGTTCCTTCTGAGACTCTTTAAAACCCCACAGTGGGGTTCAGGTCCGATGAAGATAGTCTCCAAGCCTTTTTTGGCCAGTGTATTTGCCTTCTCGTTTCCTTCTTACCTTGAGTGTCCTGGAATCCATACCAGTATGACATTAATTGTCTGATATGTCCTTCAGGGCATTCTTGCAATCCATCACGTTTCGTGAGGTAATAATTGGAGAGGACTTTTATTTACACAATTTAGCATTCTAATTTCTTTCGTACAGTATTCAATGGCGACCGTTTCGGCGTGTTGATGCAGACTGATCGTTTCATTTTTCGTACTCACACGGTCCAGTGTCACAAGACAATTTGGAGCCGTCGGTGAACCAGATTGAGTGAGCAAACACTGAAATCCGGTTTTTCCATGCCTCTCTTTCAAGGTAGAGGATATGAAATATTCCAGTAAGGCAGTAGTGAGGCGACACCTCATCGCTTGGTATAACCAAGAGTCAAATACTATACTGTACCATTTTGTATATTTCGCATACCGGACCAATGTGATCGTCATGGAATGTGTTTAACAACAGTTTTAATTTTTAAAATAAATAAAATTAATTTGATAGTATAAATATTTACTTAAATTTATTATTCAATTGACATTTTGTATACATGTTTTTACAGTATACCTCTCGTTTTACACTACAAATTTATGGTTTTTTTATTAGTTAAATACAAGTTAAATATAAGTATGTAAAAAAATTTAAAATATATGGTACAACATATAGTACAAATATTACCAATATCAGTATTATTTGAATTAGCAAAAATAAAATAGGTATAATTATTGGCATCAGCAGCATGAAACGTAGATGGATACTGTAGTAGTTTATTAGAAATATAATTAGAATGTGCATTGATTCGATTTAAAATCTTAACTTGTTGGTAGTATTCAATTAATTTTTCTTCGAATCAAAAATAAGATCCCGTGGCGTCTTAGGGCTCTCGTAGTTGCTGTTTCTTGGGCATGTAAAATGGAAGATGATTTATTCGTGGTCTTTCTGGTTATATTTCTAGGGATGCTGCTTTGCTCTGCTACTCCAACTCCTGGACTAGTGCTGTGATCTTGTATTTAGAATTCATTAAAAAACATTAAATTGCACCTTAATTTTATAAATATTTTTACAATTATTTATTTGTCAATGTCAACATCACTCGTTTTTTGGTTTCCCTAGTAATGTCGACGCAATTTAATTCATGACTTGCTGTACTTAAGCATACATTAAAATTCAAACATGACCAGCCAATGAGAACGTACCGCCAAATTCAAAATACGAATTTTTGTGGTTACGCGGAATTTTTGTATTAAGGAAATATTTCTAAGTAGGTTTTGTGATGAATTCAAATAAACTGTTCCACAAAAGTTAAGGAAGTTCAAAAATTCGGAGATTGTGTTTTAGCAAATTAGGATTTTTGATCACCAAGTGTTTATTATATGTTATAAATTGAATGTTTTTTCTTTTATGTAAGCGTTCGTTTTCTCTTTTGCGCAATACTTTTAAAATTTTAAATAACAATTTGAGATTGTGTACCATTTTTATTTTGTTAAAAATTAAAGTACAAACGTTTATAACGAGTATGTATTACAGCCAAACAACGCCTCTGCATACTATCAATAAGGTCGTTGAAGTAGCCTTGATCGATTGGTATCCAAAGTTGGGTAAAAAGTTCTTGAAGTGTTTGTGGGTGTGGTTGATGGGAATAAAAGGCGCTTTGTAGTTGGTGCCAAGCATGCTCGATGGGATAGAGGCAGTGCCGATTTATCCGCTGGACGTTTGGGGTGGGTGCCCAGGGGCCTAACTCTTCTAGAATTTTCAATAATGAATACCAATTTCTGAAAATAAAAATTCTGTAGAGTTTAAAAATAAAAAATAGTAAATTATTTCACGAACTTGATTCTCACCTCTCATCTGAACGCGCACGTCTTATTACGCAGGCGCGTCGTCGGATGGTGGAGTGGGGAACTATTGCAAACTGTTTTCAAAAGAAAAAAAAAGGTTAAACTTATTCAGGATGTACCGATTGAAAATATTTGACTGCTCTGCTCAAATCTCACGAAAAACGCAAGTCTCATATGAATTTCATGGTTGCCTTAATATCAAGAAGATCCCTAATTGGAATAGTAGATACTGGTTTGAAAGAACAAGTTGACCGTAAAGTTGAGTATTGGATGAAAGTTTTGAGGAGAATTGTTGCTACCAAATTACTTGCTTTTCAAGGATTAGCTTTCCGTGGATTCACTGAGGATATAACTAGTCGTCATAAAGGAAATTACTTAAGCTGTTTCATGTATTTGGCCCAATTTGATGACTTATCGAAACATTTACAACGAGTAGACCGTTTCCATGCAAAAAGTCAAGTCAAGTTTACTTACTAAAGGCAGTAAGAGTATACTTTCACTAGGTGTAGTCAACTCTGACTAGTAAATGTTGACCCAAATTCATCACTTTTCGCTTTTATTCAACTTTTACTGAAAAGACCAGAAGAATCGACTTTACCTAGATAGGGTTAACTCTTACTGGAGAATCTACTTTTCTTGTAACATGTACATTACATTTTTATGGTTCTTGTGCACCTCACAAGTTTGCACTGCTGATGACGTAATTGTCGAAAGCGCTTTTTTAACAATTATAATAAATAATTTTATGCACGAAATACAAAAAAAAATATTTCTCACGATTCTGTATAAATGTTATTAAAATTGATCAACTCTTGAATTAGTAAGCTAGTAAACTGCGTTTATTTATTATTATTTGTAAATACAAACCTTGTAATAATAAGTAAGTAGTTAAGTTAAAAAAAAAAAATACTTAAAAAATTAATTATTTTTTAGGAAGTTAGCGCGTCTGAGTTACATTATCGTCACGATAAACTTCGCCACTTCATTTGTGTCCCAAAAAGTTGTCCAGAAGCAACGAAGTTTAACAGCTCTCAAATTGAATTCGAACAAAAAATAAACGATTGTTACAATGATAAATATAAAAGTCAGGGATTTGAAGGAACTGTCGAAATAAAAAGTTGTAAAGGAGGAGGTCCCATTTATAAAATTGATACAGGAGATTGGATTTTTGCGTAAGAAACACATTTTAGTAATTTCAATATACTTCTTTCCTGAATGAATAGGTTAAACCGTATTTTTAAATATTTTTAGGGCCGTCTTTTTGTTATATACAAGTTTAGTTATCATGTGCACAGTTTATGATTCCAAAAGAAAAGAAGATTCGGAAAAATATAAATTCTTTAAAAATGGTGCAGGTACGTTTAAAGAAAATATTTTTTGTAACTTTTTTTCCACTTGTATTATTTTATTAGTTAAGAACTTTTGTTAATTTTATTAAGGTGCTTATACGAGTTTGTTTCACTCCTTTTAGTTCCCGTATTTGTTTTTTCGCCCATAAAAATTGCATTTTCAGCTGTCACTATATTTATTTGTTATTTTTTTGAATATTTAAAATCAGTAGGTACATTACAAATTCTGAATAATTAATTGTTAAGTTTAATTTAACATTTTGTGCTTGTTATTTTTTTAAAAAGAAAACGTAACAGCAATAGAATTCGTGAATCTGTGATAGTCTTTAATGAATAATAATAGATATTGTTAATGTCTTTTGCCAAATAACATTACACATACTTTTGCAACCTAGTATACAGAGTAAAACTTTTTTACTATTAAAAGCACACTTAAAGCATCCCCCTACACTATTAACAGAAGTGTTCATCAACTGCTGAATTGAACCAATATGGTTAATAATAGCGTATCCTTAATATTTTGTAACACATCAAAAATACTATATACTATAATAAACTTCCAGTTATAGTTTTATTTAACAATTCAAACACTAAAAGGAGAGGAATGCGTATTGAAGAAATAAAAGAAATACTTCGTTTATTTGTTTGAGAAAGAAGATACACAAGTACAGGCCCCATTCGGAGACATGAGTGAAAGTTGCAATGAAAGTGAAATTAGTACAACAGAAATTGTGGAAGCGTTGAACAGTATGAAATTGGGTAAAGCTGCTGGGTAAGACAGGATAACAATGCTGAAGGCTGAACAAAGCGTGGTAGCTAGTTTGCTGTACCGCCTTTTGAACCTTTGTTGAAGGAGAAGGAGAGAAGAAGATACCAGACGACTGGTGCAAGGCCGTTATCGTGCCGCTTTACAAGGGAAAAGGTTCGCAGCAGGACTGTAAAAACTACCAAGGTATTAGTTTACTCAGCATTGTCGGCAAACTATATGCAAAGATATTTATTAAAAAAATGACGAATGAAACTGAGAAGATGATATGGGATGTGCAAGAAGGATTTAGAAGAGGAAGGAAATGTATGGATCAGGTCTTTTCATTACGAGGTTTAGTCGAAAAATTCTTGGCTAGAAATCAGGTGTATTGCATTGGACTTGGGACTTGGGCTAAATATGACTTAAAAAAAACCCAAGTCACAACTTTTCCACGCTAGCCACATTTAAAGATAAAAAAAAAAATTCGGCCCACCCTTCTGTTTACCCAGTCGTAGAATGAGAATTGTACAAATATATTTCTTCCTTACGATACAGTTTAAATCTATTTAAAAATTTCTAAACATTTAGTCTTTCATCATAACTTTCCATTAACTCAGTGTAAATGATATCCATTCCTTCCTCACGATACGGTTTAATTTAGTTCAAAAATTTCTTAAGATTTAGTCTTACTTACGTACACTGATGGATCAGAGTACCAGGGACGCTACGGGGCAGGTGTGTTTGGAGCAACCACAGAGAAAGCATACCCCTGGGAAAATACACGTCGGTCTTTCAGGCTGAGGTCTATGCTATACTCAGGTGCCCTACGCACCTGACAGAAAACAGAGTGACCAACAGTGAGATTGATATTCTCACTGACAGTCGCGCGGCCATTGGGGCCCTCGTGAGTAACACCACAACATCATCGGTGGTGTGGGACTGCATGCAAGCCCTTACTGAGTTAGCGACGGTAAACAAAGTAACTCTTACATGGGTTCCTGGGCACTCTGAAATAAACGGAAACGAGGTAGCCGATGAACTGGCAAGAAACGGGACCCTGGTGAAACCAAGAAGCCAGTTGGTCGGATTGCAAATTGCCTTGAACAAGAACATATTGCTCAGTGGAATGCAAATACTGGCTGCAGAACATCAAAACAGCTGATGAAAAGACCTCTCCAGAAAAGGGCTGACGCAATCTGGAAGATGGACCGGAGTAGACTAAGAAGGACGCTTGGCCTGCTCACAGGAAACATCGCACTAAGGGCGCACCTCTTCAAACTTAAGCTGGCGGCCGAAAAAAACTGCCGACTATGCGGAGAGGAGAAGGAAATCAGTATACATATTCTGTGTCACTGCCCGATGCTAGCGGGGTAAAGGTATTAAACCTGCGACCGTATGATTATGGATCTAAGGTTTGCCAAAATCAGCGAACTAGAATTTTGATACCCTGAAGACACAGTGGTAGTCACAGAGGATCAAAAAATCTAGGTGACATAGGTGCTGATACCAAAGGCCCAACCGCAAGATTGTAATGTAATGTAATGTAATAATAAACTATCTGTATTATCGGGTATTTTTGCCACTGAAAACCTAATTTAAAAAGTACTTTTCTAAAAGTTCACTGGATACCCGTAAAACTTACTCCTGCATCGCGTACTTCTTGCAATAGCTTCTTGCATTACACGTCTTCTATCGCGTCTTTTACTTTCATCAGCGCTTTTATACATACTTGTAGCTTGCTGGTACTCTTAACCTGGCCTTTTTTAAAACAATTTAGATTTGATCGAGATAAGTTCGCCGAGGTCGACCTCTACTACCGACTTGCCCATTCACTGCCCATTCACACTCGCCTCATAAATCTGTTTTTTTTTTACTAAAAATAGGTGCAAAAAGGGTAGACCTATCGTGTGTGCCGCGGACAATCTTCTTTCATCTATTCTCTCTACGTGTCCAAATCATCTAAGCATTCCTTTCTCTATCTTCGTAGCCACATCTTCTTTTACACCACAGCGTTCCCTTATCTCAATATTCCTCACTTTATCCGTCAGGGTTATTTTGGCTATACTTCTCATCCTACTCATCTCCGCAGCATTGATCTTACTTTCATGCTTCTTTCTTTGCAGCCAACATTCACTACCATACATATGTGTAGGGACCAACATTATTGGAAATTAAATTTGAAAAAATCAAATAAATTATAAAATCTTCATTTTAGGAGGAATAATCGTTACAGCATTTTCCATAATCAGCAACTGGAATAAACTAAAATCTGTTCCTATTGGACCGGTTTACGAAAAATTACGACCCGTACAGGGATTAAGAGTTTATTTATCAATTCTTGTTATCACAGTACATACTGCTCTTGGCCTAGTTGCAATACCTGTAATTAATCCTAAACAATTAGAAGATGTAAGTAAATATAGTAGTTTTTATAATTTCACTAGTCTGTTACTAAAATACTATAACTATAACTTTATAGACTCAGTTAATGTTTTAATGTTAAAATAACCAATAATATAAAAATTAGTTTGTTAAATATTTAAATATTAATCCATTTATTTTGGATTCCATGAAATACATTTTTTTTATTTTAAAATTTAAAGTCGTTTTTTAGTTTTGCATTATGGAGCTTTTTTTTGATATTTCGTGCAAAATGTAATATTTTTACAGTGTAAATAATTGCTTAAAAATAATTTACTTTTAAGATGAATGATAAACCAAGTTTTTTCGACGAATTACCAAAACGTGCTGTATTTATATTATCCTTTCATTTTATGATGTCTTCTTGGATGCTAATGTCATCAATATTAATGAAGCAGGATAAAAATGAACAGTTGGATTTCAGTTTTGTAATTAAATCTATTTTTAAACGATATATAAGGTAAGATAACATTTAAATATACATGGTGGCCATTTTTAAAGCGTCCAACTTGGATATTTTCGATGAAAAATATTTGTTCTGAACAACCCGAAACGGATCGATTTTGTTTTTAAGGGGACATGGTTTTATCGTAAACTTTGAGATGAAAAGTCATCCGCTTAAGTGGGGCGGCAACCCTTTCAAGGGGTGTTGGTAGTTTGGTTCCCGTCAGGTAATAAATTGGAAAGTTATTTGAAATGCTTGATAATTTTATGTAATTTAGTTCCCAGTCCCAGAAAGGTCATTGATAATTTGGTTTCCGGGGAATACCTCCGTAATCCCTTGTTCGTGTAAGTGAAATTTGGGAAAACCAAAAATTGATACTGTGCATTGTATTGCTTCTGTGACAGTCTGTTGTGTTTTTGAATCGTGCTTGCTCAGTCACATTCAATTAAGGTACTGTTGGTGTTAGGATAGGTTAGGCTAATTTTGACTGCCTCAAATAAACAAATGTTTTAATTGGTTAAAATAATTTTTCTTTCCGGGAACAAAACTACGCTTAGACACCAGGTAAACTAAAAATTTCGGAAACCAATTTACACATCAAAATCAGGTAAACCTAAAATATCTGGAACCGAATAACACATTTTTTCTGACCCTTCTCACTATGGAAACCAAATTACATGTACCCCTTTTAAGATCCTTAATGGTGCAGGGGGTGAGACATTGTTTTAAGGTACTTTAATTCTCTTTACAAACTTTACAAAATATCCCATTCTGTTATAAAATTATCGTGAAAAATCTGTTTAAAATGATGATAATTAATACGACTACAAATGGCTTACCATCAATGTGTTGATAATGTAATGCATTTAATTAGTATTCTGCAAATACTTTTTTTTTTGATTTTAAATTGACCAGACGTGTTTAACTCGTAAAATCAGTAGAATTGTCATTATCTGCTATTTTAAAGTAATCGATATGGTTTGCGCCTTTGCAGAAAGAACTGAAATTGGCATGATTTGTTTTAAAAACAATGAAATAGCCAGAGTAACTGCAAGAGTATTCAGTGGTAAAAACTTCGTACAAATTTTACCATTTTCACGTCTTAAAGTTTATATCTAAATTTATGGAAACTGAATCCGTTGTTAACAAAAAACATGCAAGGCGACACAGTGTTACTAACGAGACTGCACATGTTGCAATTTTAGGGCATGTTGCAGTGGATCCTACTTCAAGTACCAGAAAGCTAGAGAAAACTACAGGAATTTCACGTTCTAATATTTAGATAATTTAAAATAAAACATCGATTCCACCCCTATAAGATTCTCCTCGTTCAAGATCTCTATAAAGATGATCCAGATCGCCATATTGAATTTTGTAAGGAGATGAGTTAAAAAATTTGAAACAATCCAATTTTTTTATACTCCACATGGTTTTCTGACAAACGCACATTTTTTCTCAATAGTTACTTCAACAGACATAATTGCATAAATCTAATTCTGCAATTATAAGAGCTGCATTCACGATATCCAAAAAAGTTAAATGTATAGGCTGGGATTTTTTGAAATAATATTGTTGGCTCATTTTTCCTAGCCTTAATTTGCTTACAGATTTTATCTACCCTCGATTTGTGGAAATTTCGATTAGATTCTAGAGATTGACGTGTTTTTTCATTACGATGGCACTCCGCCATACTATGCAGCGTCTGTACGTGACTGTTTGAATAAACATTTTCCCGAATACTGGATTGGTAGAGGGGATACAATTGAATGACACCTAAATCGTCAGATTTAACACCATTAGACTTTTTTGTGAGGTCATTTGAAAAAGTGTTATTTATAAAATGAAACTTTCCTTTTTAGAAGACCTTCGTCACCGAATAACGGTAGCTACCGGAAATGCATCAGAATGTTTGGAAAAATATTAAACCCAAAAATTTATTATTGTTTTCGTACACTTGATTAATTAAAAAAATTTGAACTTATTTTAGAAGTTTAACTAGCTTTGAGAAAAAGAGTAAATTCGCCGAGGTAACAAGATCTGGTTTCTAATTGCCCATTGGTCGAGTATAGCATCAGAGACATGAAAAAGTTTACGAAGACCCACACAATGAGGAGACGCCGAGAATAGTTGCCAGGCATTATTTATTTCTGGCAGATCATGTCCCTTTTTTTAAAATATTATTTACTGAGAGAATACAGATTCTGCGCAAGGAATTAATTCAATAATACGGGGGAGACTCAAGATCTCCCACAAACATTTTTTTTATGGCAGATCATGTTTCCATATTAATGTATCTAAAAATTGCCACAACTTTATACCCACATAAATATTCCAACAGTTTGTTTTTAAAAATTAATATTTAAAAAAATGATATAAATATGTTTTTTTTTTAATCTTTTGATATTGTACACTCAGGCTCGCGCCTAGCACTTTTGGCGCCCTTGTGCAAATTTAAAATAACGCCCCAAATTTGTATTACGTTCATATTACGGCCATAGTGCTGCATCTTTCAAAAGTTGACTCATATGTTCCGTTCTGGTAATTTTTGAAGGTGTTGATTTCTCATTATCAGCGGAACTTGAAGATGTTGATGGATTGCTTTCTAGATTAGTTTCTTGTCTGTTGCTGATAATCCCCCCGATCCTATACCCATAAATCTAGGTTAAAATATGTCCTCCTCGAGAGCAAAATCGACCTGTTTCGGGATTTTCTGGATAAATATTTTCCATGAAAAATATTTGAGGTGATCAATTTTAAATGGTCCACCCAGTAATTATTGTACTGCATTATTATACAGATTACTAATTTTAATGTCTGGACCAATATTACAATTAATTAAAGAAGAAATTAAAATGTAATTAAAACGTTTAAGCTTTATTTTATTTATTTCTTTTCTCAAAAATAATTTTTAAAAATAAGTACATACTTTTATAACAGTTATTACTTACAAATTATGCTTTTAATATTTTTAATAATTAATGTAAAATTCTTGGACTAAAATAACTTTTTATTTTTTATAGATTTCTTCCCACTGTCGCTTTGATTATTGGTTTTTATGCAACATGGTTTAGACATATACCATGGGGTCCATTTTTTGAAGGTTTATGTGGAGAGAGTGAAAGATGTAGGCAAAATTGGTGGACAAATCTTTTGTTTATACAAAATCATTACAATCGCTACTTCATGGTAAATAAAGTTTTTTTATGCTAAAATTTTAAATGACCCTCTCTTAAATAATATTTACAATAAAGCATGTTCACCAACTTCTACTTCCCTTCAATTTACATTTGGGATAACGGATGTTTTAACCACAGTCCTCGAATTTTTTAACAGAACTTGCATATTATTTTTCTTTACTTTCAGAAATAAATATCGTATTTTTGAAGAACAGTTTTATTACATTGTTTTTTTTTGCGAAATATTATAGATACTTGTTGAGATTGTGGATGATAGATTGATAATGAAAGTGATAGACACTCGGGCATACTGCGATGCTGACATTGACACAGACAACTTCCTGGTAAGGAGCCGAATAAAAGTTCTTTTTAAGTGGTGGTGGCATCGTGTGCAGGAATTACTCAGTATACTAGAGTGTATAAAAGTTGAGAGGAAGGTGTAAAAGAGGAGTGTGTGGTGTAGGTAAAAGAAGGAAATAATGTAAGTTAAAGAATATGTGTGTAGAGGTTTAAAAAACAGTGTCAGAGAAAAAAAAAGCCTGGATGAATTGATTGGCTACAAAAGCCAATCAAAATACGCAAAACGCAACGATTGAAAATGTAAACAAGGCAATAAAAGGTTGAAATGTGTGGCAAAAGAGGTTGTGGCAAGAAAGAAGAAGAAGGAGGAGGATGATAAATACGAATTTGATAAAAGGTTATCTGACGACTTCCGAAACAACATTAAATTTTTCTGAAAGTCTATAAGAACAGCCAGAGGTAAAAATCAGAAACGAAGAAGTAGTATGGTGACAGAAAAGGAATAAGTTCTAAAGAGATAAAAGTAATACTTCGTTTATGTGAGAAAAAGGGTACACAAGTGCATTCAGGGACTTGGGTGAAAGTTGCAATAAAAGTGATTGTAGAAGAGTTTAATAGTATGAAATAATCTGCTGTACCTTTGTATCAATAGAATACAAGAACTATACCGCCCTATTGGGACACCTTGAATGAAAGTTTTGATTGGATACTTAATAACGATTTTAAAAAAAATGTATTATTATTTAGTTGCAACGTATTTTATAACAATGAAACAATTAAATATGAAATATAAAAAAGAAAATGTTTTAACTAATTTTTTTTATTTTGAAAATTTCAGTGTCATATTATCAGTTGGTATCTAGCAGTGGAAATGCAATATTACATAATAACACTATTTTTGTTAATGATCATTCTCAAGAAAAAGATTAGTATTCCAATTACACTTAGCATTCTTTTTATCCTAAACATAGTTTTTGCTTTCTTGGACCACTGGAGACATGGTTATCCGTCAACTTTAACTGGAAAGCCAGAGTAAGTTCACTATTCAATTTTTTTCAATCAAGACTAAAAGATTTTTCACTTTTTATTATTTATTAAAAAATAGTTTCTAGGCTTGAAACACCCTCTTAAAACTTTGAATGTTTATTTAAAGTTATTTATGGGTTTTAAAGAGGTTTTAGGTTTTATCCGTTGTATGGTTTTTTATAGTTTAAGGGATCATTTTAGGGCTTAAACATTTTTAATAAAATTTACTATAATTGTGTTGGAGTTAATTAATAAATTAATCTTGCTGTGAAATTAGTGCAATTAATTATAGTATTTAGACAGGAAACCATTCTACAGGCGGAAAATAAATACTGAAGGGAAGTTCCCTTAGGAAACTCGTTGATGAGGTAAAAGATAAAAACAAGATTTTGTCCCTCAATAATGATCTTTTTTACAAAGAGTAAAAAGGTTAGAAGAAAATAACGTTGATCTCAAAAAATGGAAACAAACTCACTGGTTGGGAGTGGCTATGAGACCAAATGGACGTTCGCTGCCAACAATGCCAGCCGAAAATTTAGAATTTCAAATAAGATCGCATCTTATGGAGTCGGTTACATGTACAAATCTATCAAAATGCCGTGAAAAACGTTGGTCTAAATACTGACGAACAATCGCCGCATAATGCGGAGGAGCACCGTCCTGTTGAAAATAAGTAATGGACAAAATTTTAAAATTTAAAGACTATTGTATGGAGACTTGTAAGAGCTTTTGAAATACATCTTATTCGACCCCCAATGCCATTTAAAAATGTTGGGGTAATTCTTACCCTCGCTTGGGGTTGAAAGTAGTGGAGTCAAAAATACCGGAAAAGAGTGTCCCCTTTCAATCAGAAATCGACGGATCTAAGCGTTTTTCTAAAATGTTGACGAAGTTTCTGCAAATGGCTCTGTTTCGTTTTCGGTTGGCTACCCTGTAGGTATATCTATATCTATATCTGAATGTGTATGTAATCCTTTTATGTATAGGTAATTAATCCAATTTAAATTCATAATTGTTTTTAAATAAATAATAAAAATAATTTATATGAATGATAATTGCAAGTTTTATTCGTAGATAATAATTGATGTAAAACTTAAAAAAAACTATTACTGCATATACAGCGTTCCTAAAATATTAATTTATAAAATTAAGTTTTAACTGCCAAATATTATGAAACCATTTATTTCACAATTTTAAAAGTGATTTATTTTCTTTAGGGAAATTTATAGCTTAGCATTTAATCAGAAATCTCAATGGCATGACCATTTCGCAAGTTATCATGGCAATGCTTCAGGATATATACTGGGCCTAGGATTCGCATATATATCACATAAATACGGCCGCAAAAAAATATTTTCGCAGCAGGTAATATTAAATTTTTGTATGTTTTGCTGTATACTAGATTAGATTAGATTTTAATGGCAAGCTTTTTGTAAGTATGCACTCCTACCTGATGAGGTCTATTGCGCCCACTCTATGGTTTGGGTTCCTTTTTCAGCCCCAGTTGTTTTACCAACTTCCAGAGGCTGTTGGACGTCCTGATGTAACTCTCTAGCAGCTCAGGTTTTTCTTTGCCTAAGCACAGGAACCGGGACATCGCCTGACATTTTATTTGCAGTTGTCATTCAACGCCAACTATGTTAGCGACAATTCGTGAACTATTCTCGTATTCTAAAGAAAAAGAATGTATTACACAAATACATTATATCCGTCGTATATTTATTTTTTACGTGAAACTGAACCAAGTAACTATTAATATTAATTTAACATATTTTTTAACTTTCAAATAGACTAAAATTATACTAATACAAGTATTTATTTTATTAAAAAAATACAACGTCACACACACACACACACACACACACACACATACATTTTTGGTAGTTTTTAGTTTAGTAAATGAACTGAAAATTAAAAAAATTATATACAAATAATGTTTTGTTACTTAACAATGATCAAATTAAGAGACATTTAAAAAAATTCAGCTAATAGTGAGCACGAAAACTGAAAATACGCGATTAATTTGTGTCTCCACTATTTTTTTTTATAGAACTTTGCAGAACTAAATTTGAAACAAACACTTTAAGGAATACGCAGGCTCAAAAGCTTTGCATCACCTTAATTGTAAGGATGTAATGTTACTAATTGATTTGTTTTTTCTAAGACAAAGTCAATGAGTTTTTAAAATGTTATCCTTACCCAAAGTTTAAAACAACAAAAATTTGTCTGTTTAAAAAAATGTGTCATAATTTAAAATTTCGCAAAAAAATTAAAATTAAAAAAAAACTATTTTTACGAGAGTGTATTTTCACCTCTGGCATTAAAACAATCTTGAAGACTCCGTGGCATGGTGCTAACAGGGTTAGCAATCCGTTCTTATGTTATATTCTTCTGTAGCAGCTGCGATAAGCTCCGGGAGTACGAATTGCTCTTGAAAGCATATCCGAAGCTTGCTCTATGGGTTTTATATCTGGCGACAAAGCAGGCCAGTTCAAACGATTGATTCCCTCCGTTTTACGATAGTCATTCACTAGCTCTAGTACAATGAGGTCGAGCTTTATTGTCCATAAAAACAAAATTGTCACCAATAGTTCTTTTGCATAGTCTGACGTAAGCCTGTAGAACTTCTTTAATATACCTACCTTTCATCAGTTATTGTGCCTGTAACGTGAACTAATTAATTACATCTATCAAAAAAAAATTCCTGCCCAAAACATGATGCTCCTTCCCTTGAAGATAGGCGAGAGATGAACGTGGACAAGTCGGGCAGCTCTGTTTGGTTTTTCTTAAACACGAACTCGACTACTATCACTTACCAGACAAATCCTGGTTTCATTAGAAAACATATCGGGATTTCAAAATCCTTCATGTGACTGCATGTAGTGCTTTTTAGCCCACTGCAGTCGACTCATCGCTTATATTATTACTGTGGAACTCTTACTGGTCGCCGAGATCTCGGTTTTAGATTCGGCTGTACAAACAAACATCAGACCAAAATTCAACTGAACCCCATTTAAACCCGAACTCGGTTCTTGATTAATGTTTCTGTTGTACATTTCATAAGTTATTGTGCCTTTAACGTGAACTAATTAATTATATCAATTAGACATAATTCCTGCCCAAAACATAATGCTTTTTCCCATTGAGGGAACCGGAAGATAAAGTTGGGCAAGTTGGGCAGCTCTGATTGGTTCTCCTTAAACACGAACTTGGCAATTATCACTTACCAGACAAATCCTGATTCCATAAGAAAATATACAGAATTTCCAAATCCCTCGGGTGACTGCATCAGCTCACTGCAGTCGACGAACTCGTTCATATTGTAATTGGGAAACACTTTGTCACGTGCCTATTTTTTCCCATCTACCGTTTCATTATTAATTGTGTCTCTGATAGCCTGGTGTTCGTAAATAGTTTTGCATACCGTTGTTCGTTGTATATAGTGTTGCATACTTAGTGGGGATAGGATTTAATTATTAATGGCTATGACATTTTGTTAATTGGAGTGGGAGTCTTTGTATTAGATTTCGCCTTGATTTTTGGCCTCTATGGTCGTGTGTTGTCAGCTATATTATTGTTTGGTTTGCTTCTCTGTGTGGATGGGCTGGCTATCAACACGGACGAGCGAGATTATGAGTGAGGGACATAGATTTGCAAAGGTTGGCTGATGTGGGTTCCGTGTCATTTTTTTGATATCCGGCCTGGGAGTGAGGAGTGGACATCATTCGTTTGGTGTCAGTGGTGGAAGTCGGGTGAGAGTTTTTGGAACGATTTGACGTGAGCAAAACTTCTACGGTTCTTTCTTTCATATCTGGCTGTATTTGGGCCATCTTAATTGGATTTTGAAGAAGAACCATTTAATTTTTAACTTGACCATTCTGTCGTGCCTTTGTGGTGGATATTTTGGTTATTGGGGTCGAGTTAAAATGACCGCGTGCGGGATTTGATGGAGTGAAGCCATTGTTAAGTAGCAGGTACTGTTCCATAATTCAAACCGGCTCCAGGAGTAGGCCACAGTATTCGTGAATTCGTATACCCACAGGTTACAAGTGATTTATTTTAGAATATTTAAACGACGTGATTTGTTTTCGACACCGCGATTAAGTCTTGTTTTAATTTATTAATATGGTACACTGTTGAAAACTATTTATTACATTGGATAATATGCCGAGTCTGAACATTGTTTAAAGTAATATTCTCAATAGTTCTTGTGTCCAAGTAAAACGTTTATTCATACTTATTTGTAAATATCCTACAATATTGCTATCTTGAAGGACAGCCATCGTAAAAAGAATTATTTTTGAAATAAGCTCGAGTGTTTTAGCAGTGTAAATCTTTAAAAATACTACTTGGTGTTTCTGTTATTGGATCATCGATGTAACAGTGGCGTCTTAATGAAGTTTTCAATTGGTTACATAGTATTGAGTTTAATTTTATCAACGTATCAATTATTATGTGCTTGATCTAAGTGTTTTCAATAGATTAAAAGTAACAAATCATTTTTCGTTAAATTTGTACCTGCTCCAAGTTGAATCTGAATTTATATATTACTGAATATAATTTATGTGGTTATTGTGAGGGTTTTAAAATATTATTCTTGTTGCAAGTCCATTTATTTTGTATTTCTTTTTTTTTGTGTTAATCTTTTGCTATCAGGAATTCTATATAAAACCAATTATTTTTGAAATTTTAAATAGTGTGAACATTTCTTTTTTTTTGTTGTTTTTAATTCTCTTTTGTACCTCATTAGGTTTTTATTATTGTCTGAAAGATTGTTATAATTAATTTAAATATTATTTTAAGAAAAGTGTATTAAATTCGTTTAATCCACTTTACGAAAATACAGAATTTATTGTAAAAAATCAGAACATCATTTTTACTTAATTAATATATTGCAGTAATTGTAAATATAGTTTTATTTATCTAGTTCACCATAATTGTTTGTTGTTTATCGTATGGCTCTGCTGGTGCCTACAAGACCTAGGGGTTTCCGACTTGTACCGTCTAAGTCGGTGGCGCGGCTCACTTTTATATTTTTTTCTTCTACGCTCTACGGCTGAGCTCGGGCATAATTTGCCAGTAGAGAGACCGCTGGCAGAGTACTCTTTAGAGAACTAAAAAAAGACGTGGCAACTTTCTATAGTGTTTCCTAATTACAATATGAACGAGATCTCAAACCGAACTCAAAATTTTGTATTCTTAGAGTAGAGGCCAAGTGCATGTCTCACTTCCTTCTGAAGTTGTGGAATCGGGTGTTACAGTTTTTTCGTATGGTTAATGTTAAACAGTGTGTATATAAAATACCGTTACCTACTAATATATCGATTTCTTAAAGGTAAAATTATGTGGTCTTGTAGTTATATTTGTAATTTAATAAATTATAAAAAACTGAAAATATATACTGGGTATACTATTTAAAAAATTATATCAATAAGTTATTTTGTAGTAACGGTGCACCCTAAATACTTCTAATCGACTTATGCAGATGGCCTGAATTATTTGAAAAGACATTTTTTTTTAACATTTTTTTTGTAAACCTAACAAAAATCGAAATATTAGCAAGTTACGTTACTTTATGTACACACTGTATAGCGGTTTTACTGTTGTTCAGTAACACGCCTTCTTCCAATTCTAGATCTATATCGCACAGATATAGTCTCTAAATAACGATTCCATATACGAGAAACATCACCTTGATAGATACTTGTTTCATCAACAAATATTTGCAAATAACCTTCCACCAATTCATTGTAACACTTTAAAATAACACACTAAAAATGTTATCTAAATAGTAGAGCCTAATATCAATTAATTTGCTCAAAATTTAAATAAATATTAAGAAAAAAATTTATTTTTCGTGAAAATTTTGTAAGGTGTAAATACCAGGTAATGCAAAAATACGTTTAGTTTAGTTACCGCAGTAAAGGTGTCAACAGTATTTTGTTTTAATTTGCGGTATTTTTGGATTTATTTTTTATTTATTATTTTTATTATTATTTTTTCAGTGGAAAAAAACATTGTGGCAACTAATCTCTTACGGTCCAATTTTATTTTCTGTTTGTTTGCCATTATTTTACAATGTTGATTCGACGCCTGTGCATTCTGCTTTGTGGGTGGCTTTAACGAGACCATTGTTTTCAATTGGAATGGGATTCTTAGTTTTAGGGTTATCAGAAGGTCTGGGAGGTAAATATTATATAAATATATTTAATTACGTTTATTTCGCACTAAAATTCAGAAAAATATTAAATAATAATTTGTCGAAAATTCTCTTTAGACATATGCATATTGCACGTCAGAGAAAACGAGCAACAAACATTTATGTAATTATCTTTTTAAATCCGGTACAGTTGCTAAGAGAAAAAACAACAGCCAGGACTGAAAATCGCTAGTCAATCTAATTCGTTTAATTATTTTCGTGATCGTTTAGAAATAATAATTCATAATTGTTTTAGGTCCATTAAGATCCATTTTGAATTGGAGTCCACTTTACGTGCTGGGAAAATTATCATTTTGCGTTTATTTCGGCCACACAGTATTTCAAAACTTGAGAATTGGATTTATGAGATCACCTCAATATGTTGGCTATTTCTCTTTGGTAAGTGTTCAATATTTTTAACCTAATATACTTTAGCACATTCCTACTACGGTGGTTTGAAAAGAAAAATGATGCTTTACTGATTTGGCTAAAGGACACATTTTTTTTTAAATGTTCTTGTTGACATTGCTTCGTCTGATTTTGTATTAGTTAACTGTGTTGTGTATGTGTTGTGAATGGTGTGCATGTTGTACAATTAAACATAAATATATCAATTTCTTGACAATATTTAAAAAAAAAAAATTGCCGTATACCCCCCCCCCCACTAAATATTATATTTATTGACGTTTTGGATTATGCTGCAAAGCTATATTCAGAAGAAAAGATAACAGAACCCCACTCAAAATCTAACTCGGTTCTAGAATGACGTTTTCGTTGAACAGGCGATACTTGAGCCCAGCTCAGAATGAAACTGATAAGAAGATATGGGATGTGCAAGTGGGCTTTAGGAGAGAAAGGGGATAGATCAGGACTTTTCCTGACAAAGCATAGTCGAAAAATTCTTGATTAAAATTCAAAAGCTCTACTGCTCTGTCTTAAACTTGAAAAAGGCCTATGACAGAGTGGTGAGGAATGAATTGCGGTCAACAATGTCCATGTACGGGGTGAGCGGTAGTTTAATACGAGCACTGATATCACTTTACAAGGATTCCACTGCTTGTGTCAGGATAAACAGATCTTGCACGGACTGGTTTAACATCGAAAAAGGTGTGAGACAGGGATGTGTGGCTTCACCATGACTGTTTAACTTATACATAGACGATTGTTTAGAATATTTGAAAGAGAGTGCGTATGGATTGAAAATGAATGATTTGATTGTCAAATGCCTTCTTTACGCCGATAATCAAGTCATATTAGCGTCATCTGAAGAGGAGTGAAACAAGTAAATGAATTTGTGTGCTTGGATTCAAAGTTTACGAGAGATGGAAAATATGACAGTGACATTGAGCGAATAATGTGGGCAGGAAAACAGATGAATGTGGCACTGCATAGCTTTATGAACAGCCAGAAAGTGTTAAAAAAGGCACGTCTGGCTGTGCATAGGGGTGTGTTGGTTCCTACACTTATGTATGTTAGTGAATGTTGAGTTTGGCAGAAGAAGCATGAAAATAGGATTAATACTGCGGAGATGAGTGACTCGGTTGGATAAAGTAAAAAATAGTGAGATAAGAGAACGCTGTGGTGTAAAGAAAGATGCACCAGTCGTCTAGTACCCTACCACTACTCCAAGAAAGGTTAAAAAGGCGGTACAGCAGACTAGTTACCACGTTTTGTCCAGCCTTCAGCATTTTAACTGTCGTGGTTACAAAGATAGATAAAGGAATGCTTAAAATGGTTTGGCACGTAGAAAGGATGGATGAAGTAAAATTGACAAAACAAATTTATGAGACGACTGTAAATGGACAAGTCGGTAGAGGTCAACCTCGGCGAACATCGATCTCGATCAGATCAACATTATTTAAAAGAAAGGCCAGGTCAAGAGTTCCAACAAGCGACGAGCATGTATGAGAGCACTGATGAAAGTAGAGGAAGCAAAAGATGCGTGTAAGAACCGTAGCGGAAGTGAAAGGAAGTGGTCTCTGCCTACCCCTACGGGAAAAAGGCGTGACTATATGTATGTACAATTTTTTTATCATGTATATTAAACTTTGAATGTTTTTCAGCTCTTAAATGATTAACATTAAAGCTGCTTTTAATTTGAAGAATTTGTCATCTACCCGACAGAAGTCGAACAATTTTGTATATTAGGGTGGGCCAAAAAAACTTTTAATTTTTTTTTCTTTAGTTACCATGAAAATATCGTCCAAGATAACGAAAAAAAATTCTGGTTAAGTTTGAGATCTTAATATTAATATTTAGAGGTTACTCATCGTGATTTTTGATTTCCCATTTAAATAACACGGGAATTACTTTTTATTTGGAATTTTATTGAGCCCGAACAAATTATTATCGGCCAGTGGAATTAAATACATATACTTGTAGGGAATTTTTTAAGGAATGATGAATTTTTCAAGCAACTACTCAGTGAATAATAAATTGCGAAGTTTTTCAAAAATTAAGTAAAAGAAAAAATCGGTTTTTCAACGATTATTGATATCTCATATATATTTTATTGTCTTACACACTTGGTAAACGGTAAATATGATATTTTATGTTTTTGAGTTATTCTTTTGCGATAGAGTAGGTATAACAAGTTGTAATAGTAATCAATTACAATTTGAGGTTAAACTTTAACATCGAATAACTTTTAAACAAGTCAAGTAAGCAAAAAGTCATAACAAAACTTTTTTGTAGATTGTTTAATTCCCTACAAGTATATATATTCAATTCCAGATTTTCTAGACGTCATTTCGGATACAAGGTGCTATCGCACTTAAGGGTTATGCAGTGCTAGAATTAAGCTTAAACGCCGAAATGCCAGTGATAGACTCAGGCAGGAACAGGTTGATTCCATCAATAGAGATCTTAAAGCAATCGTCGAGTGGGGAACCAACAATCTTGTTCAGTTCAACGCCCAAAAAACACAAAGTGCCACGTTTTCCAAGAAAGTGAATTCCTCAAATCATCCCATTACAATGTCCGGAAATAACCTTGAACCAAGTCCCTCCATCTCGATTTTGGGAGTCACGGTGTACAATAATATGTCTTGGCATGACCATGTTGCTATATTTCCATGGCAGATGCTCCAGAGAAATAAAAACTCTTGTACCACCATTGGCCACATTCGGCCGAAGAACTCGGCACGCTGATCAGTCTCACACATTTACTCTCAAGCTTGACACTGCAAGGACCAATCTTCATCAAGAATCCTTCTTTTACAGGGCTGCTACGGAATGGAATAAGCTTCCAAAATCAGTTTTTCCAGAGAACTATGACCTGCAACTTTTTAAAAAGCGTGTCCACAATCATTTCCTTTCTGTAATCCCTTCCCCTTCTAATAGTCGCAGTCCGGGCCGTCCGCGGCCCACACGATAGGTCTACCCTTTTGCGACTATTTTCATAAAAAAAAAAAAAAAACTTAAACGCCGAAATGCCAGCCAGTGTCAATACCTCCTGAAGCATCTCGACTGATTATTCACATTGCATGTAGCAGATTTTTTCACCAATTAATTTTTTTTTTTTTTAGTTTCAGTTACTATCTTCTGATGCAGTTATCGCTTTTATGGTAGGATTATGGTTGTGCTTATTTTTTGAGATGCCCTCCAACGAAATAGCGAACAATTTATTTGGAACGAAAAGAAATTTCGAAGAAAAAAAAGGGAAAATTAAATAATTTCCAACAAAGTTGTTAGTAATGTTTGCTTATTGTTTGTACAATATATGTATTATTCTTTAATAATACTATATTATGTTTATCATACCTTTTTTGTATTAATTCGTTTCGTTTATGAATTGAAATTATTTCTCATTTAGCCAGCGAGTTAACATTATTAAAAATAAAAATTTATTTAATAATATGTTAACCAAATATTTGAAAATAAATAAAGGGACATAACTCAAAATACACTATATATTTTTTTTAAAGTACTATTTACAGTTAGCCAATAAAAAAATAAGGGGTAATTTTAAAACCATATTACAACTAAAAAATTTATTGATATTTTTCTGTTTTTCCCTTGGGTCAAGAGATCCAAATGGTTTTGTTTCGCACTAAATTTGTGTTAAAACACATTTAACAACACTGACTGCGAGTTCATTATTCAGTTCACCTTCAAACTTTAAGTTTCGTTAACAACTTCCTATACCTAAATTAAACCGTTATTGAAATATTCAACTTTTTAATTATAAGTTTGTATTATGTTTATTGTGTCATGGAAAACAAAAATATTGCTATAATTTTAGTTGCTTCAACAGGAAGAAGTTTTTGGGCATTTACTTTAAAGTTTTAAATGATTAAATTTTAATTAAATATTTTTCATTGTATTCTTTTTAAATAACCGCAAATAAAAAACTAACTCACAATTCATAATTTAAAAGCTGAATATCTCAATAACGATTTGATTTAGGCATAGAAAATTGTTAACGAAACTTAAAGAGCAGTAAAATTTCTTTCTATCAACGTTACAAAATAAAGGGTAATCCATTTAAGAAAGTTGAGAAATCTTTAAATATGTGTTTTGAATCACCCTGTGCAATAATAATAATTTTATTAACAAAATGACCAAGTTTAGTAAAAATACACAATACTAGAAAAACATGATGCAAAACAATTGTTTAAATTTACATTAATTGTAATGGTACAGGGTGTCAAATCGGACACTTTTTCGTGATAAAAATGGTAATATCTCGTAAAACCCTAATATGTTCCATTTAAAATAAGCAAGTTATAGTCAACTTCTGGTATAACCGAAAGTAGTTGGAGGCTCTAAATATTTTAGATCAATTCGGCATATCCGAAAACCTCACACCTTAAATTTTCAGATTTTAATTATGTCAAGTTTCTCTAAAACGTCTAATTAGAACTCTCAAAGAATCACCCTGTATATACAAATAATATTATGTAAGTTTATTCTATTTTTGTGAATAAAAAGTACACCATCATAAACGATGTGTTCAAAGTTCTAAATAATTTATTCTACAAAAATTTGCGTACGCCGATGGACGTTGGCCAAACTAAATATTTGAATAGGTGGTAACACTGCCTTGAATAATCTATGTCATTGATGTCGTGCATTGGATTTTATTTTGTATTTACTGTGCTATTAAGCTTTAAGCAAAACAAGCAAGTACTAGCATTTAAAATAGCAACATAAAAAAATGTAATCTGTATTATATAAAAACAAATGTTGGTATATATGAGATCCCTCAACAACACCATCTGACCGAAGGAGTTTTTTTTCTGAAGAAGGTTTTTATGCAATTCATTTTATTTTAACTCGTCACTTGATGGCACTGCAGTGCATCAATTGCAATTTTTTTTAAAACTATGATTAAATAAATACAACCAAACATTTTCTAATTTTTCCTGTTTAAAATTGAGACCAGGGGCTAGTAAAATATGATTACTATAAAAACAAACTACATTTATTATAAAAAGAAAAATGAATAACAGTCCACCCTGATATTTGGTAGTAATCATTTAAATTTAAGGAAATGCTGCAACACGTCAATTTTTGTTCCAAGGGGGACACATTTTTACGATACAGATATCTGTCATTTGTCACAACCCACTCCCTTTAACTTCCCCAATCCCTTAATTTAAAATAGGGAATGTCATGAGTAGCACATCATTGAAAAAAAGGCATTTAAATCGAGTATTTAGGCATATGATCATCCATGTTTTTTTCGATATTTACACCGTCTTTGCAAAAACACTCAAAATTAATTTAAAGTACAACACCTCTTAAAAATGAAACGCAACGTCTGTGTTTTGATAATGTGTCATTTGTTTCTGTCATACTGTCATATCAAAAGTATAGAAATCTCAACTCGTTCTGCAATTGAATATACCATTTTTAAAGATTTCAAAAAATACCTTAATTGATATACTAACATGAAACTGTCTCAGTATCAAATTACTAATTTTTTAAAAAATTCGTTTTAATTTACTTTTGATGTGACTGAAAATACTGTCAAATATCGGGGTGGACTATTTTCTCTAGCCCACTCCGTATATATGGTGGTATACTAAAAATCCGTTTATTTTGTCAAGATTTGTGATGTTAAGCATTTAAATATAAATACGAATCTAATCCAAATTTAAAAACCTACAAACAGTATCAAAAGATTTGAGACAAAACTGGTAAATCAGTGATCAAAAGATGTAATGTATTCTTAGAATATCATGGAAAACACTTTGTAACTTCATTGAACTGTACTGGTAGTGTTGATAGTAATTTTGTATTTTTGGCTTTTGGCTCATTCTATAAATCTATGTTATAAAATAATAGTTAATAAGTGAAGCAACAGAAAGTAAATAAAAGATTATTCGGGTACCTAATATTACATTTTTAATTTTCGTCAGTATCCAAATCATGAGTACCACACAATACAAATTCACTTCTAATATTATTTGCATCGAGTTTACAAAGAATTTCATCTACATGGGGATCTATTTCAGTGTTCTTATATTCAATAATAACTTTTTCCAAATATGGATAATTAGCATAATTTAAATCTTTTAAAACTTAATTGTCAAATTGAATGGTATTTAAATATATCATTTCTTCCAAAATTGTACCATTTAAATTAAAATTAACATTATTATTATGAAACCCAAAATATTTTATGTCAGTTAAATTGGTAAATACATTGGAATCTATAGCATTAAGTTTACATTTTCTGATATTGAGGCCTTTTAATAGGGGCAAACCAGTAAATGCATTCGTTTTTAATGCACCTATTTTACAACTGCTTAGCGACAAAAGTTCTAACATATCGAGTCCTAAAAATAGAGCCCCATTTACAGTAACAATGTTACACTTGTCCAAACATAGCACTTTTAATTTATTTAAGTAATGAAAGCAGGGTTTAATTGTAGAGTTAAAATTTTGTATAAATAAAATTGCAATGCCTTTGTTGTCTTGAAAAACTTTTGATTCTAATGGAAAGACGCATTTTTTAATTTGTACCATTGAAAGAGTTTCAACGAGTGAAAATGCTTTTGTGCAATCTTGGACATTGCATCTGTTCATACTTATATAATCAATATTGCTGAATAATGAGAAAGTGCTTTCATCTATAGTACCTGAAAAAAATTATACCCATTTAAAAAACTATAATAATCAACTTTTTCTATTATTATTTTATTATTTATGTAGCCCAATTTTAAACGTATATATCTCTTAAAACTTTAAAAATACATTGGTGATTATTTAAAATTTAATTTTAAGAATATTTTTGAATAATAAACAAAAAACTAATTTTTTAAAAATGTGTGTGTTTACCATAATCATACATACATACGTATAGTCACGCCTTTTTCCCGTAGGAGTAGGCAGAGACCACTTCCTTCCACTTGCTACGGTTCTTATACACATCTTTTGCTTCATCTACTTTCATCAGGGTCTTATGCATGCTCGTCGGTTGTTGGTACTCTTGACCTGGCCTTTCTTCAAAACAATGTTGATCTGATCGAGATATGTACTCCGAGATCGACCTCTACCGACTTCCGTCCATTCACACTCGCCTTATAAATTTGATTCGTCCTTCATCCATCCTTTCTACGTGTCCAAACCATCTAAGCATTCATTTATCTATCTTTGTAACACATATTTTACACCACAGCGTTCTCTTATCTCACTATTTTTTACTTTATCCAACCGAGTTACTCCGGCAATACTTCTCAAACTACTCATCTCCGCAGCATCAATCTTATTTTCATGCTTCTGCCAAACCCAATATTCCCTACCATACATAAGTGTAGGAACCAACACACCCCTATGCACAGCCAGACGTGCCTTTTTTGATACTTTCTAGCTGTTTATAAAGCTATGCAGTGCCCCATTCATCTGTTTTTCTGCCAACACCCTTCGCTCAATGTCACTGTCATACTTTCCATCTCTCGTTGTTTCTTATTATACAAGTGTTGCTATTTATATTTCCGGAACTGAAAACGCTGAGTTGTTGATGAATTTTCGTGAAGGTCGTCAAAAATCCATTGTAGTGCAAGAAAATATCGATGTTGTGCTAAAAATGCAAGATCGCATATGGTATATAACGAGATTAGCGCTCAGCAAAAATTTAACAACAATCTGTTCCTAGTTGATACGTTAGACAAACATATGACACCATTTTTTTTTATTGTTAAGCTACCTCATTGGATGAAAGGAGATGTTTAGGATCTACAATCGTGGTGCTTTAAAAAAAATTATAAGATTCTTACAGGTCACGAATCATCGTATATGCGTTTGAACCGAAAAGTTAACAGCAGTCGATCGTGTGGGTCTTCCAAGATGAGCCAAAACCAAGAAAATCTGCTCGCACTTTAAAGCAACCATTTGTTTTTAGAAGTTTTCGAATAAATAAGAAAATTAAACCGGCGAAGATGGTAATGCGGGTTCTTACATATCTAGTTTAAGAATTGGCCATTTGAACAACAAAACATTGAATTAATGATGCGCCATATCTGCATAAAGAACACACTGCGTGGTGAACGATTTTAATACCGGAAAAAATAGTTCATTAGTTTATAAAACATTTTTTGAAGATACCGTTTTTACAGTGGCAAATTTATTTTTTGAATTGGTTTAAACGCATGCTAGAAAGTATGGATTTTATGAAAATTATTTAAAAAAAAACATTAATAATGATAAATATATATTTTGTTTGTTATTCCAAAAATATCACCATCAACCCTCGTACAGTGCAACAGAAGTAGCTTGGCGGGCGACTAGCCTCTAAAATAACAAATATTCGGCTGAATATATTTCACATTCGTAAACTTCTTCCTCCGATTGTACTTGAGACTCACGATTACTGAAAATTTCGTCGTCGCCGATCGGATCGTTATTCGAATGTTTTCGTTGTGCGCAAATTTTGTGATCTCTCGCCCGCCAAGCTACTTCTGTTGCACTGTTGTTATTACAATAATAGAATTTGCTGTTGGAATTTGTTTTATTAGTTTTGTAGCAAATTTTTTTAACACTATAAAAAGTTTGTATCCCATTTAAATTTATACATTCTAATTCGCATGTACTCAAAAATAATTTGTGACTGTATTATTAAATGTTTAATTTTTAGTTACTAATTTTAAAAGTTGTATACTTTCACCACATCTTGTCAAAAAGCCACCAGTAAAAAAATAAAACTTATTAAAAGACTCTTCTAAAAGAGTCCTTTTCCAAACAATAAAAAATCACTACAATTAGAACGTCCATCGGGATCACGTTAAGTTCATTACACTAGTTATTGTGTTTTTTTAATATTGCTATTTTATATAATTTAATAATAATGACTTTCTTACTAGTTATATCATCACTTTTAAGTGAGAATAGTAAAGCTAATTCAACGTACATATAGGAGTAGGCAAAGACCGCTTCTACGATTTTAACACACGTCTTTCGCTTCTTCTACTTTCATCAATGCTTTCATACATACTCGTCGGTTGCTGGCACTCTTGACCTGGCCTTTTTTTTAACAATGTCGATCTTATCGTTCGATTAGGTCGACCTCTACCGACTTGCCCGTTCACACTTATAAATCTGTCTCGTCAATCCAGTGTGGTAAAAATACACAATTTTATTAATTTTATGTAATTTTTCAACATACCTGTACAATGTCTCATATGTAACCATTTGATTCCATCATTAACATCTTGATTGCCAAATAGATTTATCGGTTCGTCGGATTGTAAAATATGGTGATTGAAATGAATATGTTCTTCAAAATAATCTCCAAAATAAGTTTCAGGCATGTTGACGACGAAAAATTTAGTTAAAAAAAGTTATATACATTAATTTAATAATTAAAAATTCACATTTTCGAATTGTCAGTATTTGTGATTTTATTTGTAAATATTTTTTTCTACAAGCGTGCGTGATACACCCTCTACCCGCACGCAATTCAGTTTGGAAAGTGTCATTTTCCCACAGTTGTGCGGAAAAAGTTTTCCCACACTAGTGCGGGAAAAACATTTATATGATATCCTCGTAAAATATAAGTGGTGGGTGACAAAATATGAAAGTTCAAGCTTTTTTGTTGCAATACTAAGTGAGTTTGTTCAAAATCATCCATCATTTTGCACTATTTATTAAAAAAATTAACAAATATTGATAAATAAAAATGTATTGTTATGAAAATCACCCTATATATAGGCTTTGATTGATCTGATAACGAGTAGGTAACAATTGATGTTGTCATGCCGATCAATACACAAATTTGTTTGTAATTGTCAGAGTGACAGACAAAGCGTTACTTATATAAAATTTTCGATTCAGTGAAATTGCCACAATGGATTATTCATCTGATGAAGAACTTCCACAAGAAATCGTGCAAGCAGCTACAGATGCGAACTTAGAGTTATTCCCAACGAAATCTAAACAAAGGTATGAGAAGCAATACACGAGTTTTATTGAATGGTGCAACAATAAAAAAGTGAAAACACCAAATAAAGAAGAAGTATTTTTGGCTTATTTTCTAGAAATGTCTAAAACATGGAAGCCGAACACTTTATGGGCAAGATATTCAATGTTGAAGAGTGTATTCAAAGTAAAGCAAAATTTGGATACTAGCAAATTTTACAAAACAACTGCATTCATTAAAAGACAGAATGTCGGTTTTCGACCGAAAAAGGCCAAAATCTTCACTCAAGAAGACGTTTCAAAATTTATGACTGAAGCACCCGATGACATATACCTCATGATTAAGTTAGTAGCAATTATTGGATTAGCTGGTGCTTGCAGACGAGAAGAGCTGACAAAACTCACCATTGACGACATAGACGACAAAGAAAACCTGATAATTGTTAATATCAAGGATTCCAAAAATCATTCCTCTAGATCCTTCGTGATATCTGAAGAAGCAAATGATGGTTATTTTTTGAACGTATACAGAAAGTATGTACATTTACGTCCAAAAGAGACTCCTCACCGTCGTTTATTCTTGTATTACAAAAGTGGAAAATGTACTGTGCAATGTGTAGGAATCAATACCATAGGAAAGATACCCTCCGAAATAGCAGTATATCTGCGCCTTCAAAATCCAGAGCTTTACACTGGTCACAGCTTCAGGCGATCCTCAGCCACTTTACCTGACTGTGGTGTGGGTATAACTAATATCAAACGCCTAGGAGGATGGAAATCGACTTCAGTTGCAGAGGGGTATTTAGAAGACTCCACCAATTGAAAAAAAGAAATGTCCAACAAAATTCTTAATTTGAACACTACATCGTCTTCCGGGTGCATTTTAGAACCATCCACGTCTATATCGATCGGCGACGATTTGATGCCTGTGCCTGCACATTCGATTTCTTTCGATAATGTATTGCCCGAGTTACCTTCTTCTTCAGGAAATCAGCCATCTTAAAAAAATATGCTGGCTTCCGCTATAAATTTACATAATGCATCAAATTGTACATTTACAATAAATATTACGAATAATTAGTGGATAGAAAATGTTACTCTTGTTAGTTGTTTCCATTTGCATGAATAAATAATTGAAAAAATGAATTTGTTTCCTACGCTGGTAGATAAAGTATTGTTCCTAACTCATGCGGAAAGTGTCTTTCCCGCACTCGACTGCTTACCCGAACTCCGCTCCGCGTCGTTCGGGTTAACGGCGGTCGCGTGCGGGAAAGCATCACTTTCCGCACTTGTTAGGAAAATTACTAATATAGAGATAATACCGGTTGTGATAGTTACGTCAAAATTAAAAAAATATATAAATAGGGTAACTATGTTTTAATATGGCATGAAACGTATTTACTTTTTAATTTAAAATATATCAGGTAATTTATACCGCGATGCTAGCGTTTTTTTTTTATTTTACCAATATTGCTTCCTTGCAAAATGAACATTTTTTTTTAATTAAAAGCTGTTACCGAATAACCCTGCTTAACAATAAAGAAAGAAGTTCGCGCGTATATTCTTAAGGGGAATTTGTAATCATGTTAAAGAAGTAAAAGTGTGGTTAGATGGTAACCAATTCGGTTTAAATGGGCACTCGACATCCCCGCTCGGTTGGGAATACAGTGGGGACCTTTCAAAGGTCTCTTTCTTTAATAAATCATCACGCAATGATTTTTAAACAAACCAATTATGCAGTAAATGGTTGCGCAAGTGAACGTAAAAGTAAAAAAGAACAACATCCTTGGTGATGTAAACCTTTCTTTTTCTAATTTTACTATCGACCCTTACAACGCTATCTTAATTTAATACAATTTTAGGAACAATTTTTTAACACTTGTCTTTACTCTACCCTCCATAGATATGTTGTTAGCGGTAAAGAAAAATCCCGAACTGGTAAATAACTGGACATACGCTTTTAAATAAATACTTAATTATTTGGTTCTAGTTCAGAATCGGTTCCAAAAGTGACCCGCGAACAAAGCTAAATTTATGAGCAGATCCTCGAGATGTGAGGTTTTTTTTTCCTTTTAACTTTTAATTCTTTAAAACATCCATTAACAAAATTATTATAATATTAATTAATATTCACGGTACTTTTGTTTACTTCGGCGTCGTCTTCGTAAATGTTTACCATAAATTTGTTTATATTAAAACTCATAAAAGTTTTGAATCAAAATTGTGGTTTTTAAATTTTATAGATAACAATAACATCAATAAATGTATCATCATCATCACAGATTCCTTAAGTGCAGTCTCATCGTTAAATCAACTCTACCCTCAACACCAAATTCTTCTTTTAATAAAATCCTCACTAAACAGGATCCAAATCAAAAACCTGCTGACCACTTTCCTGTGGTTAACTTCCCACGTTGGAATCAGCGGCAATGAAGATGTTGATATCCTAGCTAAAGAAGCCATATCAAGTCCAGAAGCATTAGTGTCCACACAAGTTACACATCTTGATCTCAAACCTTTTTTAAAAAGTTTAATTTTAACTGCGTGGCAGTGCCAGTGGAACGAATCAAATTCTAAATTACGCGAAATGACGCAATCAGTGCTACCCTGGAAACTAGCTCCTCAGAAAAGAAGTCACCAAACCATCCTAAAAAGACTTAGAATTGGTCACACTCGAGTTACGTATCAACACCTTCTTACAAGAGACGAAGCCCCCATGTGCCACGCGTGTGATATACCCATCAGTGTAAAACATATTTTGGTAGAATGTCCGCTATTTACTTTAGACAGGCACAAAAATAATATAACAGGATCACTAAAAAACATTTTATCCACAAAAACTGGCTTTACAAATTTACTAAAATTTCTAAAAGTATAAGATATTATAATTATAATCTTAAATTCACAATGCCAATAACCCTTAGCGGTTGAGGCATTATTTAAATAAAAAAGAAAACAAAAAGATTGAGGTTTACAATAAAATATTAAACAGATTTTTTTCTGAGTGTATGTGCGCATTTTTTAAAACAAGAATAATGTAACTGCATATAAAACGGTCAACTACTCGTTACCTACTTGATTTTATAACCTTATATGTAGAATAATGATATTATTTCGAAACAAATCCATCTAACCCAAGATAATTTAACATTGACTTTATACACATGGTGGTGGACTGTAATCTAGATCTTGTCCGAGTTAAAAAATATTGTTTATGCTTTTATTGTCATAGTAGTTTCAAGTTTAACATCAAATAAAAATGTCTCTGAGAATTTTTATCTTAATATTAATTAATTGTGTAATGATGTGCGTTACTCTATCGGGTAAGATGATATTGGATCATTTTTAGCATTATCTTAAATTAATAGAAAAAAAACATAAAAAAATTATAACTTTATTATTTCTCTAGATATGATATCTATTACATTCCACACTTAATATTCTATATAATCGAAATATAAATAATCAATAAAACATATTGCATTTTTTCTCCTTTATTTTTCATTATTTTTCTAAAATAATTTAAAATGGTGCACAACATTAACAAATTGTTATAATGATTCTTTCTTCTCGAAAAGAAAAATAATAGGGTGTTAGTAAATAATTGCGACAAACTTCAAGGGGTGATTCTTTATGAAAAAATAATGACAGTTTGCTATATAAACGTACGTCTGCAAATGCTTCGTTTTCAAAGATACGGGTTCTGGTTTAATATTGTATTTGATAGTTCTTGATAATGTATTAAAGAAATAAAAAATACGCTTTAAGATTTTTTTTTGCATAAAAACAGCGCTTCATATGAAAAAAAAGGCTTAAGAGATTTTTTGTCACAAATTTACCGAGGAATTCAAACATGATTTTTAATTTAAAATATCTCAGTGGCGTACCATTTATTTCTTCAAAAAATTGGAATCATTACCCGTATGTGCGTCAATGATAAACATAAAATTCTTTATTGCATCTTAAAAAATTCGCAATAACTACCTCTTAAAACCCACCAAATTTCATTTGCATATCTCGACCGGTTTCAGAGCAATAAATAAATCGTCAGTTTATAAGAAAAACTTTTAACGCCTCGTATCTCTGAAACAAAGTATTTGCGTTTATTATCATTATTTTTTTCATGCAGAATCACCCCCTGAAGTTTGTCGCACTTATTTACTACCACCCTGTAATAAACATAATTTAACGTAGTAGTAGTTTTCTATTAACTTTATAATTAAACCATTTTTTTATTATTTATGCAAACTGGGTAAGATGAAATTAAATTTTGTTATTAATAAATAAAAAAGTATGAAGTATTTATTTCTTAATACATTAATTTCTATTTTTAAAATTTCTATGGCCAAAAAAATACTGAAATAAAACCCTTGATGTCTTACATATTTAGTATCTTTTGAAAAAATCTAAAAAACAAACACTTGTGAAGTGTTCCATGAGAAAACATAAAGGATAATATTGGTGAAAGGGGTTAAAATTTCACCTCAAAGTATCTAAAAAATCTCTTTGATCTGATGTTTGCATTTTTCTCGAGAACAATTATGTTATTTATAGTAAAGTTTTTATTGGAACGCAGTGTATACTTATACTTAATATAAATATACTTATTTTGTAAAAATACGACTTTTACTTTTTTAGTTATAATGATACTAATAACAAAAATTGTTTACAGTATTTATTAAACAAAAATAATAAGAAAAAACAAATTATACGCAGATAAAATAAAAATAACTACTAAATTTCTTGTACCAACTCATTGTCAGTATAATAATTTACATAAATAAAGCAAAAAAATAGAGTCCAACTGGTTGCAAGGGCTATTGTATGTTTAATAGGGAATATGCATGTATTTTTTTTAAATATTTATTCAATAGTTTACTTTATAAAGTTAAAAAAATTTCAACGCCAAAAAACTAATTTAAAGTATTTAAAAAAAAGTTACAAATAGCCAACCAACAAGGGCAATTTAAACGCCCGCCATTTTGGCGTGCTTGCTGTGACGTAATAGTTTATAACAATAAACAAACAGGTGGACTCACTATTTTTTTATTTCTCAGCAGACACTTCTTTCCAGTTCGGATGATCTTAACAGGGGCCCCTTTTTTGGTAACTGCTTTCAGGAAACTGCTTATTTTGTTGATTCTTATTTTCACTTTATTTTAATATATGATATATAATTATTTTTAACATTTTAAACTTTACACAAAATTCACGACTATATCTTTCTGTGATATTTTTTATACCACCAATTTTAATTTCAATTTTTAACAAACAACTTTCTTTTTTATCAATAATTCTCTTAGAAAAAACCGTTTCCATTATGTTTTAAGAAAAAATTCTTATAAACTCTCAGTCAATTTTTAAATTATAAATTTTTCTGACTGAACTACTTCTTTTACAAGACCAGAATACATATGTCATCGTTACACCTGTTTATAAAATTCTTCTTTTTATTTTTATTACCAAAATTATTATTAATGTCAATGTAACTAATTTCTTTTTATAAATTTTATTCTTTACAAATTTATGAAATTTCAAAATATTATTTTTAATAAATTCTCATATCATATATATATATATATATATATATATATATATATATATATATATATATATATATATATATATATATATATATATATATATATAAATCTGTGCAGTGTTGATATCATTTTTTTTTAAATAGTGTTAAAATATTGGCAGGAAAATATTACCTATTATTTAAAAAATTTGATTTTAAAAAGACAATGTTGCCGAATTTACCTGGGTATTAATTAAAAATAGTAAAATTAATTTATTAATTTAAATTTTTTTTCATTTTATTAAGAGTATAAACTCATTTTTTTTTAATTATTTTTTTTACAATTTAGCGTTTTCAAATATTATAGATAACTTTTACCTTAGTAGAAGTAATCAATATAATAATAATAATTAACTTTTAGGTGTTTTTCTTTTTTAGAGAAAGACCATGATTCCATGCCTAAATTATTCCATTTGGATGATTATGATGAATGTATGTTATTGGAAGAAAAAGCACTTTACTGTACGTTTAGATTTGATTTGGAGCCAATTCATGAGTACAACAAGTCAAATGTATGGTTATTAGTAAAAGTAAGCAATTAATTAAACATATTTATTATAATTTTAATACACATTTTATTTGAAAATGTTCTCAATTATGATTTATTTGAAATTTAAGATGATAAGCTTGATCTTTATTCTGTAAACTTCAGAACTAAAAACTATGACCTCGAGATTTCTTATATAAATCTAAATCAATTATTTTCGAAATTTCCTAAATAACGGTTTCTCTCGCGAAATTAATCGACCTTTCTAGAGGCTTCCAATCACACCACGGCCATAAATTATTCGCAGAGACACAAGTGACTGACGTAGGGTTAAAGTCAATACAAAGAAATGACCACTCTTATTTTACTAATAAAGTTTTTAATAATAAAATATTTTGTTGTGCTTTATATAATGAAGTTCAGAAAGTTGATTTCTAAACTAGTTACAAATAAGTTAGTAATAAATCAAAATGTACATTTAGGATAACTTTTCTTTGCTTTATTTTAATTGTATCAACAAGCCCAGATACACAAGTCACACCATAAGTGATTGACTTTTGTTGGCAGGATTTTGGACTTTAAATATTATATTTACTACAGATGTAAAAATTATGTAAATAAATGGGAGCAAAACGAAAGTAATGGTTTTTGAAAGAAAAGAAAGCATGACAAACTGTGAAGTTTCGATTGAGGGAGAAAGAGTGGAACAAGTAAATGAATTTGTGTACTTGGGTTCAAAGTTTATAAGAGATGGAAAGTATGACAGTGACATTGAGCGAAGGGTGTTGGCAGGAAAACAGATAAATGGGGCACTGTATAGCTTTATGAACAGCCAGAAAGTGTTGAAAAAGGCTGCGAAAATGAGTATTTTAAGAAGTATAACCGGAGTGACTCCGGTTGGATAAAGTAAAAAATAGTGAGATAAGAGAATGTGTGATGTGAAAGATGTGGTTACAAAGATAGATAAAGGAATGCTTAGATGGTTTGGACATGTAAAAAGGATGGATGAAGGAAGATTGACGAATCAAATTTATAAGGTGAGTGTGAATGGACAAGTCGGTAGAGGTCGACCTCGGCGAACATATCTCGATCAGATCAACATTGTTTTGATGAAAGGCCAGGTCAAGAGTACCAACAACCGACGAGCATGCATGAGAGCCCTAATGTAGAGGAAGCAAATGATGTGTGTAAGATCCGTAGCAAGTTGAAGGAAGTGGTCTCTGCCTACCCCTACGGGAAAAAGGCGTAACTATATGTATGTATGTATGTAAAAATTTAATTTTCATTTAATTTTAGAATGTAAGTGTGGATCCAAGAAATTACAGACACGATCAATTAAGACATGGTGTATGTGTACCGAAGTCGTGTACAAATAAAAAATATCATCTAACAAATGTATCAGTAACAGAAATAATAGAAATGTGTTATAATTCCAAATACAAACATTTGGGATTAAAAGGACGTATACATGGTATAAACTGTGATAAAAACAGTTCTTCCTATAGTGTTGATTTTTATGATATTTTTATTGGGTAAGTTGACTGTATATTATTACCTACTACTTTATAATCATTAAAAATTTTACTGGTTTGTTTTGAAAAGTATTTTTAAAATCGAATATTTAAATAATGGATTATTAGTGATAAATTATTGTAAATATTATACTATATTCATGAAAAATATTGAAGCCACTCTTGACTGGGTTCCTGGTCATAGGGCAACAAGAGAGCTGATAAGCTGGCGAAAACTGGATTAGAGACCAAGTTCGTGGGTCCAGAGCCATTCCTAGTGATTCCCTTCCATCTAGACAGAAGAGCAATCCGGGGCTGGCTCAGGGATAAGAACTTAATGTACTAGAAGACAGGCAAGTGCCCTCATAGAGGATTCTCTCCGAGAGGACCTAGGCGAAAGCATTAGGTCGATGAGTAGGAAGGATACCAGACGAGCAGTACACATACTGACATGCACAATCGGGACCGGCTTAGCACCCCTAATGGGTAACGTGCACGTGATGTTTCAGTTTGACAACGGTGGAAAGAGTGACACGTGTCGGCACATCCAGATTTTCTTAAACCCGAGCAACTAAGGCAACTATCGATCAGTGACTTGCTCCTATTCTGAAGAAAGACAGGTATAGCGAATCGCTGATTGCCATCACGGGTAGACACAATGGACATTGTCTGAGTGCAATTGGCGGGATTTGTTAGAAGCCACCTTCCTAGTTTATTATTATTATTACGTCCAGATACTTTCTAAATTGTTTATGGGGTTTAAAACTCATTAAAGTCACAACCTTGAAAAGAATAGTTTACATGCATTTACAAGGTGTTAATAAAATTTCTTATTTAAGTCCCAACAAATTTGTTCTGTTATCTGTTTTAAATACCTCTTGATTACTGGTTGTAGAAGGCACCTTTGTGTTGTATAAAAAAATTGACATGAGGCCGAATTTATTATTAGAAACGTTCACATAATAAGGAAATAAATTATTAAAAAAATATTTTTGGTAACTCTATATATGTATTTAATCCAGAAATAATTTGCTTTGAGCATTAAATTTCGTTTATTTCCTAAAAAATCTAGAATATTTTAAAACAACCAAAAGCCATCTATTGGTGTCTATATAAAATATTCCTGTTATCAATTTTTTCTGACAGTGTAAAAATTGTTATACGCTGTAGACTTATATACGCTGTTTTAATTTCCATTGTGTAATATTTATTTCGTTGCTTATATTACAAAAATATTTGAAATATTCCCAAATCTGCAATATTAACAAATGTCCCTCTACTATAGGTGTTGTTTTCCGCATGGACAATTTCTGCGGAGAATGGGGCAATGATGTGATTTATGATTACTTATAACTCTTCATTATCGTTTGCAGACAATGTTAAAAAATGTTTAAATAATTTGGGGGGTTATATTAATTAAAATAGATATTTTACTCTTATTTTAAATATTAATTTTGTAGTATATATTTTATTTTATTCCCTACTATAGACACAGATTACGGACAGATGCGAAAGTTGAGAGAGAGTCTTACGATTAGAGATAAACATTCAAACCAATTTAAATATCCTCGTGTGTATTTAAAGAGCTTTCGTGAGCTTTCGGGATGTGCGGACGCAAGCCTCGATTACACAGAAATAATTAAATAATTTGTGCAACGATAGTGGCAGATAGTGGCAACAATGCAACAAACCCATTTAAATGTCCATACATAAATCAGAAAATTCTTTGTTTCTTCGCCGGGTTTCGCATCTGTACGTAGTTAATCTGTGCTAAAGACATATTTTTTTTTTATTTATGTTTGGATCTGGTAGTAACCAAAAAGTCAGTTTAATGTTAACAATAATGTATTTATGTTCATTATTCCAGAAGTTTGTTTCAATAATAGCATTCTTTGTTGTTTTTTCTTTTTAAATTAATATTTTCTCTATGTTTATATTTCAATTATGCAGGTACTCAATAAATATCAAAAGTTTTGGACAAAATTAAATCGGAAGTTAATTTTAATAGTTAACTCGTTCTTAAATGCCAGTAGGTTATGAATATTATTAAAAGGTAGTACCTAGTGAATATTTTTATTGCTTATTTAAAATTTATAAAACTTTTTGTTAGATAGGTACTTAATTTTGTTTACGTGCTCAAGTTTACAATATTTTTTATTAAAAAATGCTTTATTTTGTAATGAATTTTATAAAAAAAATTCATTTCAAGAAGGAACAAAAGAAAAAATAATTAATCATATCTAATGTGGTTTTTTAATGTTTTAGAGTAATTTTTATATCTTATACTCTAGTAGTACTATTATCTTCCATTTATGAAGGTGTCGCCAGGTACCAAAAAAAAAATATTTACGAAAGAATAACTAGCACTACAGGTAAACAATATCTTTTTATTCAAATACAGAAATACAGGAAACTACAAAATTGAGAAGTTTTTTTTTTGATATTTATACCTTTCATTTAACAAATAAGCAGTTAAATACTTTAACAAGCACATTTTTATAATAAAAATAATGACTTTTTTGATAAATTCAAGAGTTTTTTTTTTCAAGAAACAAAACCTTTGCACAATAATATCATGTGTGTTTAACGAATTTTCGTAACATACTAAAAAAAAGTTATATTAAATATGCTAGCCTGCAAATCATCCTATGGAACCGACTGAGGAGGAGATTCTGGGACAATATACTCGTTCATATAAAACCATCCGAAACTTGAAATGGATATATTTTTACATTTTTATGTACCTACACAAAAAAATTTAAACCATTTAAGAATATAAAGAGAAAGGATCAGAAAATTGAGCACACCACACTGGAAATCAACAATTCTCATGTAGGAATTACAGAGATTATAACTTTTTCAGTTGCGAGTAAAAAGTCCTTCTTCTTCACAACTACGCACAATCTTCAACTAACACGTAACACGTATGTCTGTTTAAAATACTCTGTGGATGCGAAATAATTAATTAAAGTGTTGATTCTTCTAATAACACTAATATCTCCAAAAACCATGATTATCTAAACGTTTATGCTGCAAAGCTTTCTTGACTCCAGTAAATCTTTAGTTGGTTCATTGGTTCATTTATTGTTCGCTTAATTAATGCGTTTCAACTCTAGTCCAGTCACCTTAGCATAAGACCTATTTAAGAGGCGCACTCTCTGGCCAATTTTTTTATAGGTTGTTTGTACCTACAAGAATATAGTCCCGAGTTTTCGGCCATTGCCGGGGTATATTTTAGCAATAAAAGATTATTGAAAATTAAAAAAATTGATATTTTCGGGATAATTTCTTTGGAACGCGTCCTATCGAAAAAAGTTTCCAATAAAAGGTTTCATCATAACGTCATCTGTAAAAAAGGTCCCGAAAAAAAAGTGCTAACATTGTTGATTAAGCAGTTAATGGCAAATGAAAATTCCAAATTTCGTGTTTGCAACCGCAATCGGATGTTTATCAACATATCGATTTGAAACTCGTACATTATCTACAGGAGCCAAACCCCAAGAGAATCGTGCAAGATTTATCGATCTGCGAGATATAGTTTAGCAACAATCTGCGATCATCGAAAAATCTTTGTCCTTTAATGGAATTTCCCGACGAAGGCCCACAGGGTGGAAAAAAGCGAGAAGCTTCGTATCATCATGCACAAGCGATTTTAAAAAAAAATAAAAATTTTTTTTAAAATAGATACCGTTTTTCGGCGATTTTAGATTTTTACTTATAAGCAATTAACAATTCCGACCAAAGTGGCAATCTGAAAATTCTTGGACCATCTAACGCGCTTTTGGAAAACGAACAATTTAATAAAAATGGAAATAGAACGGTATAAAGCGATGTAGCGTTATTAAAAAATATCGTAACAAAATAACGTTCCACGAGTAACGACCCATCTCTACTTTTATAGCACGCGCTCGATATTATTTCCAATACATCGAAATAAATCAATAACTCTGATGGCATAATTGCTCGTAAAGGGTATAATTTTATTGAATCTCATGGCCGGAAGCGTAGGGATTGCGGAGGGACTCGAATTTTGCAAAAATAGAAAATTGAACAAACGTAAACACATTTATATCTCGGGTGGTAATCAAAATGTGGCAAAAATTTTTTTCGTTTTCCAAAAACGCGTTAGATGGTCCAAGAATTTTTCAAATATCTTTGCAACTTTGGTCGGAATTGTTAATTATTTATAAGCAAAAATCTAAAATCGCCAAAAAACAGTATCTATTTTTAACAAATTTTTTTTGGACCGAAACGCACTATGGTCACTCTAGAATCCTAAGAGAATACGACCTGTGCATAAAAAACACCCCTATGTTTGAAGGCGACCTATCCATAGAAATCCCTTCCAGAGAAAATTGGGCCGAGAATTTAGTTAAACCTCAGGGCGCAGTATTTTATACAAACGGCTCTAAACTAGGGGGGAGAGTAGGTTGCGGTGTCTTCTCAAAAGACCCCTTACTTAGCCTGTCGTTTCGTTTGCCTGATTACTGTAGTGTGTATCAAGCCGAAATGACAGCCATTACCGAGGCAGCTGTCTGGATACTCCGCAAAGAACAAAAGTTCAGCAAGATATCCATTCTTTGCGACAGCCAGGCTATCAAATCACTAAATCACTCTACTTGACCTCTAGGGCAGCGGTGCAATGCTGTGCCGCCCTGAATGAGCTAGCAACTAAGTTAAGAGTTTAGATTGTCTAGGTACCTGGACACAGGGACATACCAGGCAACTGTAAGGCGGACAAGCTAGCAAGAGAGTGCTGTATCTGCTGTATCTGTCTCATCTCAGCAAGGAGTACCGATTGCAAATTGCCGGCTCCTCCTGCACAGAAAAGTAGTCCAAAAAGCGAAGCCAAGTCCTATGCAGAAAACGGCTTTCTATACTACGGCAACCTAAGTTTGATAACTTAAGTGTTCTCAGCTCAGTTAGCATTAAAGACCTTACATTTTTTTTTAAAGTTCCAACTGGTTCTCAAGGTAGAGGGGGAAGGCACCGCCGTCCATCACGGTATCACAACGGACCAAAAGGCCTAAGTGAGTTCCCTCCGAACCGCCGTTTTAAGTTAACCTAACACCCGATTGTGGTTACAAAAACGAAATGCAGAATTTTCATATTCATGTGCCATTACCCTCTTAATTAACAATGTTAGCACTTTTTTTTTCAGGATCTTTTTAACAGAGGATGAACACATTTTATTGGAAACTTTTTTCGATAGGACGCGTTCCAAAAAAAATTATCTCAAAAATATCCATTTTGTCGGCAATGGCCGAAAACTCAGGACTAAATATTAGCCAGAGGGTGCGCCTCTTGAATAGAACTTCGTAAAATATGGCCTAAGGTGACTGGATTACTCCTAATTATATCAAGTTGCTTAATTTATTTTTTGCCTTTGAGAAATGTTTATTAAAAAAAAATAAAAGCACAAAAATATAAAAGATGCAATAGCTTTTTTTGGTTTAATGTGCACTTTTTTATAACTTAAATAATTATAATTACAATATTTACCTATATTAGTTTTCTGTATTTTTTATTTACAATAACAATAATTTTAAATAAATTGTTGATGTCAATGAAATTATTAAAACGGGTAATATTTTTTAGGTGGAAAATTAATGGCAGCTTTTTCAATTCCAAAAAACTGGCATCGTTTAAGAACACCTAACAAAAATGTCGATGCGGAAAAACTTAGGTCAATACAGGGAATTCGGTTTTATAATTTGATTTGCGTGATTTTGAGTCATACTATAATGGTGACTTTTTCTGGACCGGTATCAAATTCAGAATATACAGAACAAGTAAGAAATGATTATGTCACCATAAATTAACATTTTAGCAACTGAATGGATCAAGTAACACATACATTAGTGAAAAATTAATACTTAAATTCAGATCATAGAACATTACCCAAAATGTATGTAAAAAAATAGAAATTTCTTCATTTTTTTAGGGGGAAAAATAGGAATATGTTTGGCAAATAAAACCCAAGAAAATCCAATCTCACAATAACAAATTTTGTTATCTCAGGCGTAACCATACAGATAAAGTCATCTATTTCGATGCTTGGTGCTACTACCATCAGCAATAACTTTTCTTGTGAAAACTACGTGAGGTCAATTGCTAAAAGTACCTATTAAAAGCTTGATTTTCTGTTTTGAGCTAAAAGCTATTTCTCTTTTCGTCAGCTGCTTATGATCTATATATATATATATATATATATATATATAATTTCCTTTTGCAGTCTTAAATAATATACATCCTAAAAAATGAAAAAATTCCCGAAAAAAATTATGGTTTGGTTTACAGTGACCGTGTCGTATGGGGTGCCCCACCCTGTATGTATAAAGTTCCAGATTCAACCATATATATATCTAGGGATATTTTATTCTGAGCTAAAATGTTATAACTAAATTGAGGTTTCCAATTGATTAATTAAATCAAGTTAATTTTGACATAGTTCAAAATAAATTAATAAGTGGTGCGTCCTCCTCGATTACTTGTAACAAATTCTTATTGTGAAAATAATTTAGAATAATTTTTTAAATTTTCTTTTGTCCTGAAGATATGAGCCATAATTTTTTAAAAGTTACCACGTGTCATACATTTTGGTAAAATAAACTCTTTAATTTGCGTAAGTTAAAAATAAAATTTTCGAACTAAAATTTATTAAGCAGCTATTTTTAATTTCAGATGACTGGAAAAACCCTTAACATGTTTTTGGCCAATGGAAATTTTGCTGTTCAAACGTTCTTTCTTATTTCTGGATGGTTGCTGAGCTTTTATTTTTTTGAAATGATGAAAAATAAAAAAACATTTCATTTAAAATATCTATTAATTGCTTTAGTAAACAGATATATCAGGTACGTATCTAAAACAATTAATTTTGCCTGATATTACAATTTTTGCAAATCCATTTTTTCATCTATTCTTTGACCCGATAATTTTAGATTAACACCCACTTTGGCAGCAATGATAGCATTTGAAAGTACATGGTTAATTCACATGGGTAGGGGACCTAATTGGAATAATCTTGTAGTTACTGAATACAGAAATTGTAGAAAAAACTGGTGGACAAATTTATTGTACATTAATAATTACATCGACAAAAATAATATGGTAACAATTTTATTGTATTTTTTCTTAACTTCGATCCGGCATTCTAAAACAGTTGCTCTCATTAGACAATCTTTACGTTTGTAAAATTAGCGGTTACTGAATCCTAAAATAATGTGCACTGAGTAACCACAGAGTTCTAAGAATAAAATTGGCAAAAGGTTCTTCTCTTTTCAGTCAAAGATCCCATAATCACTACCAACCTGACGCTGTATTCTGTGTACATTGCAAAAAGTTGGTTTATAATTTGTTATTTAGCCTGCCTTTTTCCTTCTGGAGAGTATACTTCAACATTTGCTTAAATTTTAATAACCAACATAAACTAATGAATATCGAAGAGTCAAACTTACATATACATAGTGTGTCCCAGATTCGCTTCTCTATACAGGGATCTCGGTTCCTATTATACATACAGCAAAAGTTAAATAAGGAAAGTTTTAGAGGAAGCTTAGTGCATTTTATAACCGGCTTCAGATTCACGATCGATTAATTGGTTGTGGAAATATCGGCGAAAAACTGAAAATGGCGGATTTCGTTTTTCGCCAGTAAATTCGAAACGGTTAATTTGAAAACTCTTAAAATGTGACATTATTAGGACACTCTTTTATGACAAATACGATAGATGTATTGCGGAATAACAAAAGACGATTAAAAAATGTCATACACGCTATCGTATTCGTCTTGAAAAAGTGTTCCAATATTGTCACATTTTGAAAGCTGTCAAATTAACCATTTTGGATTTACTGGCGAAAAACGATATCCGCCATTTTCGATTTTTCGTCAATATTTTTACAACCAATTAACCGATCGTGAATCTGAAGACGATTATCGAATGCACTAAGCTTTTTTTTCATTTAATCTTTGCTGTAGGTATAATGGGAGCCGACATCCCTGTATAGAGAAGTGAATCTGGAACACACGGTATTTAACACCGCAGACTCAATATCTTTTAAAGTGTCATGTAAAAGCGATGTTACCATAGTAATACTACAGGTGATAGTAAAGCACGCGTAATGCTGAGTAGTACTGATGGAGTAAGACCGAAAACGTATTTTGTTTATTTTTTTTAAACTATAAACTTTTAAGTGTCTGGACAATGGTTCTAACCCTATGAATCACCCCAAGCGCACGCCGCTGATCTAGGATTTTGATTATTGACTGTCATGGTTTAAATCAAGATTAAGGTTAGGTGTTTGGGTTACCTTCTATACCTATCTTAACAACAATTTTTTTTAACCCTATTTTATAGACTCTCTAAACTTACGAACGATATTAGACTCAAACTTTCATGAATAAGCACCATTTTCTGCCAAATAATTTCGACTCCTTTAAAACTCCAAAGTTATGAAAGAAAATTAAAACAGCAACCATCTTTATACTCTAGTTTTCCCCCTGATAGGTATGGGTTACTCCTGCATCGATATTATGTAAAATACTCACATGCATAAGGTATTACTTTTTGTCGTCCTCTTTTAATAAATGAATATTGGAACATTTTTTATCTCCGTTCCAAATCTACTCCAATAAAATGTACTCATGTGCTACTCTTAACGCTTTTTAAGATCACTTTGTCCGAAAGAATATAATTTAAGATTATTCACATAAATGATGGCGTTACTTTATAACATTTTGATCTGTAACATCTTTGCTCTCGCTTTCTAGCAATTTTTTGGAGTGATTTCGTGAAATGGGACGGAAGTGTGTAAGTGTAACAGTCGCCGCGCGCTATTCAGATTCAGTCAGATAGCCGTTAACCAATTTTCCGAGAGATCGGTACATTCAGTCATCAGCTGTGCACTTAAGTTACAGTTTTGTGTATAAAGTTTGCTGTTATATACATACATATAGTCACGCCTCTTTCCCGTAGGGGTAGGCAGAGACCACTTCCCTCCACTTGCTACGGTTCTTACACACATCTTTTGCTTCCTTTACTTTCATCAGTGCCCTCATATCCGCGCGTCGGTTGTACTCTTGACCTGGCCTTTTTTTAAAACATTGTTGATCTGATCAAGATATGTTCGCCGAGGTCGACCTCTACCGACTTGTCCATTTACACTTGCCTTATAAATTTTTTTCGTCAATCTTTCTTCAACCATCCTTTCTACGTGTCCAAACCATCTAAGCATTCCTTTATCTATCTTTGCAACCACATCTTCTTTTACACCACAGCGTTCTCTTATCTCACTATTCTTTACTTTATCCAACCGAGTCACTCCGGCTATACTTCTCAGACTACTTATCTCCACAGCATTAATCCTATTTTCATGCTTCTTCTGCCAAACCCAACATTCACTACCAAACATAAGTGTAGGAACCAACACTTCTCCATACACAGCTAAACGTGCCTTTTTTGACACTTTCTGGGTGTTCATAAATCATAAATCAGTGCCCCATTCATTTGTTTTTCTGCCAACACCCTTCGTCAATGTCACTGTCATACTATCCCTCTCTCGTACATTTTGAACCCAGGTTTACAAACTCATTTACTTGTTCCACTCTTTCTCCTTTAATCAGCACTTCGCGCAGTTTGTCATGCTTTCTCCTCCCCTTTAAAAACTTTTTTTTTGCTTACATTCATTCATTTTTATCCTGTTATATGCGTAAACTATATAAATAAATATTAACTGTTGATAATAAGTCTTAATAAAATGCAGATCATTGATAAAAAATTCAAGTAAGTAATAATAAATAATTATTTGAATAAATTTTTTCAGTATTTAGCTTTTTTAAATTTTGAGGTTGATTTCTGTCATTCCTAGTGTCAATTAAATAAAATACAATTTTCATTAAAAAGAATTATTGTTCGTTATAAAAAATCACATTAAATAATACCTGACCCGTTTTTTTCATAATATAATTTTAAAATTGCTTTTTACTAACGTGAGATTTTAAATGTTACACATCATATGCGATTACTGTAATACTTGTTCGTTTTTATTATTCTTCTTCGTCTTGCAACAAATTATAACCATTCACATTTCCTAACTGAAAGCGCTGAAGGATAAATTAAAAAAAATCCAAGAAAATCATATTTTAAAGGATATTTATTAATTCTGTTCGAACATGAATTTTTACCTTTTGCAATGGTAAATCGAGTTTTTCATAGTGCTATCAGTTGTATGATGTATCTCAAAATATGATCGTCATTGCTTTAAACACCCGCATAATTGTGAAGTCACATCACATCACATCAATCAATTGATCCAGGAGCTTGTAATCTAAGTATGTGACGCATCTGTAAATAAGGAGGTTCTCCTTACATTCAGCTACATACAACTCGTAAACATTGAAGAATACCATGTTAACTATATTTATATAGGATTCATTTTTATATTTGCTTGCATTTTTAACTTTGCTTTTTTTTAGTGTCTAGTTCAAACATGGTACATTGCTGCCGATACACAACTCTACGCATTTTCTCTGATACTGTTAACAATTATATGGAAGTTCGAAAAAAAAGCTAAATTTATTTTAGGAGCCACAATTATTGCAGGCCTTATGATACCTGGTGCCATAGCTTTTTTTAAAGAGTATGACATCGTTATTCGTCAATATCCCGAGTAAGAGTTTTTATAATATTTATTTTTGGACAATTTTTGAAATACAGAATATTTGTTTCTTTTTAAATTTATCATATTTTTAAGTGGCCCCTAGAAACTTAATATTATTATCAATGAATTGCATAATAATTAATATTGAACAATATATTGACCGTTTGTATAGATCACATTTTTTATATTTAATCTGCTTGCAAAGGACATGCCTATTCTGGGGGCATTACAAAGTAGAAGATGATAGTCACTGTGGTCATTTGAAAAGGACCCACCCATAATTATTTCATAAATGCGACATATTAGAAAAATGCCAAAACACATCAACTTTTAACTTGAGGGGGACACTTTATAGCGCTAATATTATAAACGTCAGATTCACCCTCTCCCTACTAAAAATACCCCTTAAATTTTTTCAAATGGCGTTAGGTATCAAGTCATACCTCATTTAAAAGGTCTGGTTAATCTCTATTCAATCATATTGTTTTGCCTTTGATACCAGCCTTCCATTGTTATTTAATTGTTGTTTAAAATTGGCTCTCTTTAAACTTTACATAGTTAACTTTTTATAGTAAACGTAAGCAAGACGTAAGTAGTGGAACAAATAAAAAAGTTTGTATAGTTTGGTTCAAAGTTTACAAACGTCGGAAAGCATGAGTGTGATATTAGGCGAAGGGTGTTGGCACGCGAAATATGTAAAAGTTCCCATTCGACTCCTTGTGTCTATTGCAGCTTTGATAAGGATAGCAAACGTGTTATGTAATTACTATGAATTTTTATTTATTTGATAACAGGGCAACATGTACCAGTAAAAGTCTGGATTATTTAAAATTGTAGTAACATCCACAAGATTACCAATTAGAAATATACAAATAATTTTAATTTAAAAGTAACATGAAAAAATTTTCTTTTAAACATATTTTTGGCATTTATACAACATGATTTTTATACCCAAAAATAATTGTACGAAATGTTTCAGGATTCTTTACAACATGGAAGGAATAAAACAGGCTGCTTGGCACGATTTATATAGTTCAGGATATTCTAATATAACAGGTTATACCATTGGTCTGACATTTGGTTATATTTTCTACATATTTAAAAATAAAGTTTTCAAAATTACGAAGGTAAATACGTATTTTATTCATTGCGAGATGGTATGATATGAAAATAAAAAAAAAGTAAATAAATGGAAATTAGATCTAGAAAAAAACTCCAAAATGCACCACCTTTTGTAGCGTACTATCAATTACAAAGAAATTTATTCTTTATGGATTTTTTTTTTAATTTTTAAGTAAGTCCAAATACAAATACCACACTGGATAAGAAAAAAATCACTTTAACACAACGACGCGTTTCTGCAGTGTTTTTACTCAAAACCAGCCAAATAACTTTTGATTTTGCGTAAATAAAAAAAAAAACAAGTCGAATTTTAAATCAAAAGGGAGGTTTTAAATTTTTATTCTGCTGTTTCCAAGCTGCACCCCTTTAACATCCCCCACCTCTTCATTAAAATGTCAAATAGCAACCCCTACCTTGTGATACATTAAATAAAAACCCAAAAAAAAATGCAAATCAGCCATTTAAACAAAACTTTTTCTGTTGTTTTATTTGGCTGATAACAACAGATTTTGTGAAAAAAACATGAGACCATAACAAAAACGACTTACGCCACTGTTGGATAGGTAGATGTCAAATTAGAAATCAATTAACTTACTTCTGAATACATGTCACCTCTTTTAAAATATTTTATCATTTAGTTTCTTTGTTTTAAAAATATTAATAGTATATTTAGTTAGTTATTCGTGACGTTAAATTAGCCATTATTTGTAGCTGTAGCATCTTGAGTTGTTTTAAAATGGTGCACTCTCTGCAAGAGCGAATAGAAATAATATTTATTTACGATCATCAAAACAAGTGCGCTCGAGGAACAGCTCAAATTTTTAATAAAGGCATCCTGATAGAAATATAGGCCACCAGACCATCATAGAGTTAGTACGGAAATTTTGGGAAACTGGATACGTTTGTAATAAAAAAAAAAATAATCCCAGAGTTCTCGACGAAGCTGCACAAATTGTAGCACTGGGTCATTTTACTATCTATTCCATTCCAATAGTATCAAAACTTTTTAATGATCAAAACCTAACGAAAGAATTGTACCTACAATTATTAGAAAATGCAATTGATTCACTTATTACTCAGTCAACAGAAAGAATATTTGATGAACAGGGAAATATGGTGCTAGATAAACAGAATATATAACTTCAACATATATAACCACATTACGCACTATATGTAAGACGATGGCTAGACGAACGATTTCCAAGACATTGGATTGGCTAAAAGGGTTTTATAGAATGGCCAGCAAGATCTCCCGATCTAACACCACTTGAATTTTTTCTGTAGGGTTATTTGAAAACATTATCAAACTCCTTCCGAAGACATTGAAGAACTAAAGCTTAGAATAACTTAAGAATGTAGACGAATTTCTAGCGAAACTTTGCAAAGAGTTTGAAAATAATTTGAAAATAGGTTATATTATTGCCTACAAAATAACGGAGCACACTTTGAACAGTTACTGTAAATACATTTAAGGAGCTGTTTGTAATTAACTTCATTTTGGTTTCTGTTGAAATTTTGCAATGTTTAAGGTTATCTGCAAAATAAATTTATAGAATAAATTGTTATTTATACGGCTGATTTTTATTTGATGTATCATAAGGTAGTGGTTGCTATTTGACATTTTAAATAAGGGGTGGGGATATTAAAGGGGCGCCACTTGCAAACAGCAGAATAACATTTTTAAACCTCCTTTTTGATTTAAAATTCGACGTGTTTTTTGTTTTTTTAGATTTACACAAAATCAAAAGTAATTTGGACTGGCTGGTTTTGAAATAACTGTATATGGTTGGTAAATACGGAAGTGCCCCTTTTTGTTGGTATATATTTTCAATGAAAAAGTAAATAGGGAAGTGGTAGGGTTTTAACATTTTAAAATAATTTGTTAAGCCTGTAAAGTTTTTCGATATATTATTGTGTGTTAATGTTTGTTATTGTGTATTTGAGCTTTTCATACTCGTCAAAAAGTTATCAGTTTGATTTTATTTTTTAGGTTCACATTATTTTATGGTGGTTATTGACCTTCGGAATGTGCGATTTTATAGTCTTAATAGCGGCTAAAATGTATAACCCAGAATATAAAAGTTCTCCATTAAAGTCGGCCCTATATTGGGCTTTCGGTAAAAATATTTTTGCACTCGGCGTAGCTATTGGAATTTATGGATTCTCTAACAAAATAGGATGTAAGTAAAACAACCTTTATTCCTAATTTGGGTGCAGTTTGTACAAAATGTAACGTAAGTAGTTAGTCAGTGTGTAGGTAGCTAAAACGCAAAGAAAGAATTTTTTAAAATTTGACGATTTACCTGAAAAAACTGAACCAACATGTGAAAATGGTAGGCCTCAAACTGCAAATTCAAAGAAGTGTGAAGCTTGGGGATAGTGACCCATTCATTTAAAGCAAGAACTTAAAAGACCAAATATTTATAATATTTGAAGCTAAAACACCAATTTTTAGGAAAAACAGACAATTTGGGCACTACCAACAGTATCACGCAATGCCAGCTTGTACAAACTTGTCAACTGCTCCGAACGGCAGAGAACGGTACTACCTATTAGAAGCTCTACTTGCAAATCAAAGTAGAATAGAAAACAATCTGGCTTATGTCAGGGTTAAGGGGTCTTGATAACAGAGCTCTGACTTTTAGATATTACAATGTGAAATGGTGAAACAAACGAAACAATACCTTAACTCAGAAGATCATTAAAGAAACTCTAAAAGTGGACAACCAAATGGAGAATAAAAATGAATGAAGGGTCATTTCATGTGAAGCGGACAAAGAAAAAATTCCGAGGTTCTGAAATTTGTTTATATTAGAACACACAATTTTTTGTATGAGGCTTAAATGCCAAGTGGGCTTCTAAATTCATTATTGACGTTTTTAATAATAGGACTTTTTGGAAGCTGTTTTCCGAATTTAACAAATTTGCAATAAAATATAAAATGTAATACAGATTAAGGGGAAAGTCAAATATCTTGGAGTAACTCTCGACTCGAAGCTGACCTGGAACCATCATCTAGAAAACAATCAAAAAAGCGGTGACCTCACTAGTGACGGCAAGACGCTTTTTTGGAAAAAAAAATGGGGGCTAAAACCACGTATGCTGCACTGCCTTCCATTACATATGCCTCTATGATATGGTGGCCCAATACACAACAAAGAGGGGCTATAACAAGATTTGGTAAGGTGCAAAGACTTGTCTGTATTGGAATCACAGGGGCACTCAAATCAACAGCAACCGCAGCCATGAAGGCACTCCTGGAGTTGCCTCCTCTTCATCCAGTGGTGCTGGAAGAGGCGAGATTTGGTGCCTCCTAACTGCAGAACACACACAACAACCTAAACGAACAATGGGTAACGTGCACCGCGTGGCAATTGTTTGATTTCGGACAAGAGAGTGACGTACTGTGCCGTCACTGTTTGAGATTGGTAACGTGCACGTTGTACAACAAATGACATATCTTTCATAAGGGTATGTGTGTTTGGTTATTGATTTTGGTTTTCTGAGCTTTTTGAGTTTAGAGTTAGCTATTTAACAATTATTTAGGTTTAAGGAACAATATTGTGGTGTTATTAGTTATTTTTAAAGACTAAACATTAATACATTAAAGTGTTAAAAAGTAGGATTTTTTTTACCTGTAACCGAGGCCACTTTTTAAAAGATAGAAGAATCTTAAACGATGACGTCATTCTTTTGTCCATTTTTAAGCTGAAACGTCACACGGTTACCCATAGTGCGGTAAAGTTCTTGTATTCCCTCTGTTCATTACAATAGATACGAAAAAACTATAAAGGCAAAAAATGTAAGCATCTTAAGATACAAATACAAATACGGGGGATTGATAACATCAAACCTGACCAAACACAGCTTTTTTTTAAATGGCATTACCTATTTTTTATTTTATAAGTAAGTAAACTCGTTTTTACGAGCCTCCAGATATGATGTGTGCTTGAAGTATACCGAGGATTTTAAAAGTTATGATCACTTTAAAGTTAAAATCATCATGACTTCAGGACAGCGCATCTTTTCAAATGTAATCAATTTTCTATATTTTATGAAAAATATAAGTTTTTATAAGTTGGCCAAGTTTATCAAGTCAAATATGTTTGACAGTTATTGCACTCTGTATACAGGGTAAGTCAAAATGCAAATCTGTAGTTTTCTCACTTAACTTAAAAAGAACATAATATATTTTGTATGCTTTGTGGAAAGCCACTTAATAACCATTTCATTTTTATGAAAAATTCCCTATACCTTACTTTGAAGATTTCCTAAAAAAAAAATTGTATTTACGTTTTACTGCATATTCTAATAGTTTTTGGATTTTATCTACGATATCTATAAGAAGTGATGTTTGTTGTTACTGGTAATTTAAAAGGAGTCATTTGGTTTCTTATTTTAAACATATTTTGATTCTTAAAAGAATGTGTAAGTATAATAAATAAAATGCATATGCTTTATTTAGGGTTTGCTCGATGGCTCTGTGAATGGAAAGCAGTTACTATAATTGGCAGGTTAACTTATAGTACTTATATCGTACATTCTGCAGTGGTGAGAATTCGTGGGGGTTTAATAAGAACTCCAGTTTATGTTAATGATTATTTGTTAGTAAGTATTTTTAGTTAAATAAATATTTTTCGAATTCTACTTGGGGTCACAATTTGTTTAATTTTAAATTAATTATAATTTGGCCAGTCGTACAAGTACAATAAAGAGAGGCATCGAAAAACCGGATTTTAGTGTTTGGTCACTTAATCTGGTACACAGACAGTCGCCTTTAAACTTTGTGCTAAGGAAATCAGTAGGCTAAACTTTGTAAATAAAAGAATAGCGATCTACTCCGATAGCCAAGCCGTGCTAAAGATATTGACCTCTTCGGTTATCACCTCAATAAATGTGATGGACTGTAAGAATGCCCTGGAAGACTTATCAGTTAAAAATAATGTCACACTAGTATGGATCCCAGGTCACTTGGGGTTAGAAGTGAACGAAGAGGCAGATACACTGGCCAAAACGGGCTCAAAGACTGTCCCCATCGAACCTCAGAACGACCACCATAAATAGTGGAGCTCTAACCACAGGAAGGGAACAATAGACCTCATTAGGTCGAAGTGTATACTTACAAAAAGCCTCCCATCAACTCTAATTTTATTAAAACAGGTACAATAGCATGGGATTATCCAAATAACATTCGAGAAATTTGAAATTCGATCGGTATAGTGGGTAGTCGTTTTATACAGGTGGTCCCTAATAGGAATCTATCTATAACGTCATGGTTGGAGTATTATTTATTGAGTTTATCTTGTTTGTGTTTTGCAGCCGAATTTTTTACAGCAACACTTTGTTTGAACCTAAAAGTTTTGTGGCATTTTTAAGTTTAAATTAGGTACAATCATCATGTTCACTTTATTATAAAAATGTCCCATACTCACATTTGCTACTTATGAGGATGCGCTCACGTCTATCTAACCTAACCTAACTCTTTTTTTTTTTAGTTAACGACTACCTTGGGAGACATAGCTTTATCTTATTTAGTAGGTACGCTAACTTGCTTATTGTTTGAGATGCCTGTTTCTGCATTACAAAAACTATTGATACCAAATGTTTATGTGATAGAGGTAACTAAAGACTCTTCTGAAAAGCCATTAGAATTAGATGAAACTTATATTGAAAATGGTAAACAAAACATTAGTGCTAATGTTTAAATAAATCGTTTATTTATTAAAAATGGTGTTTTTCTTTATGTAGAAATAACCTATTATGTATCATAATAATTTAATTTTTACACACGTTATCTTTATAAAATGTAAAATGATAAGTATAAAAACTAATTAGTTACAATCAAGTAGGTGTTATGCTCTCTAAAACGTGTTTGACATTTCCTATTATTTTCGAGTCACTTTTGATGTTTTAAAAAATATCGATTTCAAGATTTGAAAAAGATGTTTACCGTTTTTAACGAATTGGGCAATGTGGATAAAATTTTTGCCCTTACCTCAGATACTTCGACTGACATGGTAAGTTTATTAATTTGGTTCGTTTATATGTTTCCAACTCTCAACTATATATAATAAAGTAATTTTTTAACAAAACTTAACTTTATTTAAACGATGTCCGCTTAAATTTGCTAAATATACGCATGGGTCAGACAACTGTAACTTCTCCATCCTCCGAAAAAGTATTGTGAAGGACGAACATATCTGATGATGATAGTAGAACCTCTCGAATTTGTTGAGCATCGGGTAACTTTTGTCTTGATTGCGAGAATTTAAAGTAGCGCATGGCCACATATATGATGATCATGATGTAGTCAGGGGTCATACAAACGTCCATTTATTTTTGTTTAGGTGACAGAGGTTGTATCGTTCATCTTCCTTGGAAAGGAGCTGAGGAAATGTTCTCGAGCATTAACAGCTTTATCCTGGATACTTATATTTGTATGGTAGGAATTGTAAGTCTTGTGTTTATAAATCCTTCCTTGCCTGTTCTAACATCGCATCCTTGAAGAATTTCGATGCGGTATGTTGCTTAACGAACCATATTTTTTTAGCTGAACCAACGGATGGGCCGAGAAGAAACAGCTATGTATTGAGCTCCTGATACTTTTTGTATGAGTGTTGAGTTTATCAAAATGGATAAGTGCTTTCCCATTGGTGAGTTTAGGAATGTGTATGATACAATCGTAAGCCTTCGTATTTTCTTTAAGTAACTGTTCTGCACATATGTGTCCATTTGTTTACAGAGCGTATGAAATAGGTTTTCATTAAAAACTTGGTGGGATAATAAGTGTCTGGTTTTACTTTGGGGGTTGAAAATAATTAAAAATGGGTAAAATACTTTGGTTGGAAGATAAAAAAGTGTATGATTAATATTGTGTGGTTTGTGTAATATCCAGGATATTGTAGTACTTCGTAGAGTCTTCCTCTCAAATTTAAAGTAGTTTTTCATTGAAATTATGCTCAAGCATTTTCTGGATTGCCCAATTTACTTCTTCAAGTTTGATTAAACTGTTTACTATGATGTCAGGATTGGCCCAATTGATCTAATATACAGGGTGCTTCTAAATTCATACAAAAAAATTCAGGAGGTGATTGCTTGTATGCAATTATGATAGATCTTTCTTTAAGCAAAGACAGAAACTTTTAAAATTTTGTAATTTCCGTGCACTCGCAAAGGACTAACCACCGGTGTATTTTCAACATTCCTGTTAAATTAAAAGGGTGTGAAATTATCATTCCTTACCTTATTTAATATCAAATCTTTTTTTCAGGTTTTAGTTTTGTAAAATAAAAATATTACTTAAAATCCCTGTTTATTTAAAAACATTTCTTAATCTTACAAATTGTTTGGGATTTTATTATATTGTTAAATTTTATTGTTAAAAACAGATGTGATGACAAGACCATTTTGTACCCTAGCTATGTTAAGAATTTATTATAGTGTTGGAATTTACATTTAAAAAAAGATGTGGGGGTAGACCATTTCGTACCCCAGGTAGAAATTTATGGTTTTATGGCAAAAATCTTTTGATACCTACAACACTTTTAACGTATAACATTCAACAGTACACTTTTAGCTTCCGAGCTTTCAACATTATACATTTGGCCCTCGAGCATTCAACATTATGTAACGGGAATTTTTCCTAGAGATTTTGATAGAAAATCATTAGAGCCGGCCCTCGCATTTTAACGAATTTATTCTGGTTTTAGGCCATCACGGGTTGTGTTTAATTGCTAGCGGCTGATACGATTTGGTCTAAAGGGTGCGTAGTGATTTGTCAAGCGAGCCATCCATCAATCAAAAGTGGATTATTGTTTTATTATAAGTTTAATGTAGTTAAATTTGTGATATACTTGGTGAGTTAAATAAATTTTTTTTTTTTATGAAAATAGTCGCAAAAAGGGTAGACCTATCGTGTGGGCCGCGGACGGCCCGCACTGCGACTATTAGAAGGAGAAGGGATTATATAAAGGAGATGATTATGGACACGCTTTTTAAAAAGTTGCAGGTCATAGTTCTCTGGAAAAACTGATTTTGGAAGCTTATTCCATTCCTTAGCAGCCCTGTAAAAGAAGGATTCTTGATGAAGATTGGTCCTTGTAGTCTCAATCTTGAGAGTAAATGGATGAGACTGATCAGCGTGCCGAGTTCTTCGGCCGAATGTGGCCAATGGTGGTACAAGAGTTTTTATTTCTCTGGAGCATCTGCCATGGAAATATCTGTAGAGCAATGACTGGTCTGCAACTCTTCTTCTATGTTCTAGAGGGTGAAGGGTATCTGTGAGAGTTGAGCTGTTTATCAAGCGAATGGCTCTTTTCTGAATGGAATCTAGAAGACGAAGAGAATGCCTTGGTGCTGAACCCCAAATGTGCGAGCAATACTCCAGTAGAGGTCGGATTTGACCCTTGTACGTCGTCAACAGTTGATCAGGAGTAAAAAACTTTCTGGCTTTCCACAGAAAACCTAGCCTCTGGCTTGCCGACTTTGCGATGTTAGCAACATGGTCATGCCAAGACATATTATTGGACACCGTGACTCCCAAAATCGAGATGGAGGGACTTGGTTCAAGGGTATTTCCGGACATTGTGATGGGATGATTTGAGGAATTCACTATCTTGGAAAACGTGGCACTTTGTGTTTTTTGGGCGTTGAACTGAACAAGATTGTTGGTTCTCCACTCGACGATTGCTTTAAGATCTCTATTGATGGAATCAACCCGTTCCTGCCTGAGTCTATTTGTATCATTCACCGAAAGTGATCGATAGGATGTGAAAGTTGAGACAAGTGTGCTATCGTCTGCGAAACTGTAAATGGGGTTCGTGGTGGTTTTCAAGAGGTCGTTGATGTGTAAAAATAATAAGGTGGGGGACAGGATGGAACCCTGGGGGACCCCGGCATTAGTTTTAAACGCATTAAAAGAAATACCGTCCACTGCCACATGTAAGGAGCGATCTTGCATGAAGCTCAAGAGCCATTGGCGCAGTTTGGTTGGGAGACCGTAGGCAGATAATTTACTTAACAATGTCTGGTGCCAAACGCGGTCAAAGGCTTTAGATATATCCAAGGCTATTGCACGAGATTCACCAAACTTTTCAATAGTGTTTGTCCAGAGCTGAGTGACATAAGCCAGCAAATCTCCAGTAGACCGAAGTTGTCGAAATCCATATTGTCTGTCATGGATTATCTCAAATTGTTTCCAGATATTTGATGAGTTCTATGTTAATCGCTTTTTCCATAACTTTGGATATGACTGAGAGCAATGCAATAGGGCGATAATTTGTAGGAATAGTCTTCTTTCCTTTTTTCGGAATCGGTTGGACTTTAGCGTTTTTTCACATGGAAGGAAATACTCCTTTGCTGTATGATAACTTGAAGAGTCTACAGAGAACTAGGGTGAGCTCTTGAGCACAGGTCTTCAGGACAATTGTCGGAATTCCATCTGGTCCTACTGCCTTATTAGAGTCAAGATTTCGTAGGATTTTCCTGATAGTGCGATGGCGGATAGTGACCTCAAGCATTGATGCGTTTATTCTAGGTATCGTTGGGGGTCGTTTTCCATTGGTATCGAGGGTTGAGTTAGAGCTGAACATTTCGGCCAGCAGATCCGCTTTTTCTTTGGAAGATACGGCTGTCGTGCCGTCGGACCTCTCGAGTGGTGGTAAAGAAGAAGTTGTGAAATTCTTATTTATGGCTTTAGCCAAAGACCAGAAGGTCTTTGATCCAGGAGGGGCATTGACAAGCTTGTTGCATATTCTCGTGTCGTAGGATTCTTTGGCAAGATCGATCGTTCTTTTGCAGGCGTTCCTCGCGTGGACAAAGGCTTCTCGGTTGGCAATTGTCGGGACTTCGCACCAGAGTCGATGTGCTTGATTTTTATCACGCACCGCACGGTTGCATTCTTGGTTGAACCAGGGTTTGGGGTTAAAGATCCGTCTTGTACCATGAGGAATGTATGAGTCCATACCTAGCCTTATGATTTCTGTTACAGATTCTGCACATGTTGATGGGTCTTGTGAGCGAAAGCAGACATCTTTCCATGGAAATGATAGGTAAAAGTCCCTCAGTTCATTCCATTTGGCTGATCTATAATGCCAGACAATAGAGGTACCAGGCATGATTTTGGGCGGGGTTGTTTGTTTGGACGTGGCTGAGATGAGTTTATGATCAGATTTACCGAGCGGAGTGGTTATAAAGACTTGGTACTGGTCGGGATGTGTCGTGAAGAAGAGATCAAGAATGTTGGTTTGGTGATTGGGGTTATCGGGTATGCGGGTAGATTCTTCAACTAGCTGGGTCACGTTGTGGCTTATCGCAAAGTTCTAAGCTTCCTGACCGGCGTTGTCGGTGCGGTTAGATCTTAGCCAGTTCGCGTTGTGAACATTGAAATCACCCAAAAATATAATCTCTGTGTTGGGGTTGTTAGTTTGCAACAGTTCCAGCGTGTCGGAAAGATGTTGAATTAGGTTGACGTAAGGAGGGCTCGTAGAAGAAAAATACAGGCAGCAGAGAAATTTTGTTGATTTTTGTAAGGTTAAGGTTAACCACATGACCTCTAGGCCGTCCTTTGGTTCTAAGTTTTCCTGTCTACAACAGGAAATATCACTGCGAGCGTAAACACAGAGGCCGGTCTTAAATTTGAATCTTGTTTCGAGTTCGAACCCGGGACACAAAAGATGCGTATTGTTGGAGGAGGGTTTGATTTGTGTCCCTGTCAAAGCCAGTAAATGAGGCCTGTTAGTTTGCAGGTGGTGATGTACTGAATTAATGTTAGAGTTCAGGCCTCGAATGTTGCAGAAATCAATTCTAAAGTTGCTTTTTGGGGAATTATCAGCAACCACAGTTGGAACATGTATTTTTGTTGGACTTTTCATGATTTGGTTTAATGGTTAAATTTAAAAGAAAAAAATATGAAGAAAGGAAAATAAGAAGAAAAAAAAAATAAATAAAAAGGGAGCAGATATGTGGACTAGCTTCTACAGAAATTTCTGCATCCAGGACGGTCAGTTGACCTCGATAGACTGTGGCCCCAGCAATGCCCCCCGAATACACGAGCTCGGATCCCCTCCAGTCACGAACTGGCAGAACAGGAGTATCGGAATTATACACCAATTTATGTGGCAGCCTCCCAGAGCGTTACCAATGGGTTGGGGCCACTGTACTACTTGGCGGTCAGCCTGCGGAACTATTTCAATGCTGTACCCTCAGCCCCAGAGAGGCCTGACTGATGCCTGGATGCTTCCATTCGAATATAAACCAGATCACATTTCACCCAAGCGACCGGAAACTCTGACCAAGTGCCGAAACATGACTAGTCATTTCACGGCACCTATAATCAGAGCGGTGGTGTTTCACCGGGCGATGGAGGGTGAACCATCTACCACCTACATGTACTTAGTTTGTTAAATTATTTTTCCAAGAATATCAGTGATCTTATTTTAGATATTATTTCCAAAACTATACGCTGTACGTTTTTCTTTGGGGAAATAATGTGTTATTTATGTCTTATTTATTTGTTAAAATTGTTATTATGATTGTAATTCGGCAATGACGGCAAGTTTTTTGGTTCATTTCAACTTTGTTTAAATTTTTAATACCAAAGGCCTTGAAGTTAATGTTGAGAATATTATTTGCTATTATTAATTAGTTTAATTTATTTTAGCTAGCGACTTTTTTTAGTTAGTTGGCTGTTCACGATTTTTTTTGATCTGTCACGGACTTCTTTTGTTTCGTTGTCCGCTGTTTTTTGGTTTTTGTGTTGGACCGATGTGTTTTTTCTTGATACTTTGACATACTTTTGGACCATTTTCGCCGTGCAGACGATGGTTTGTTTTAGATTTTTGGTTGCTCAATTATTTCAGTTTTCTCCGCTTAGCCATTAAATTTTTAGCTGCCCAGACGTTGTGGATTTCCTCTCTTCAGTAGTTTTTTGGATTTTTTTTAGCCTATTTTTGATTCAATTTTCCTATTGTATTTTTAATTTTGTTCATTTTATTTTATAATAATAATTTTTTTCATGGAATGTAAAAATCATTGTTGTAGTAAACCTGTATTAAGATTTCTAGTTTTTAATTGTTTCTGGAAGAAACAGAGGTGATAACAGCCTTGAAGCCGGAATACAGTGCTCGTTTTGAAATTTTAAAAGTATTAAATTAAATAGTACGGTTTTTTTAAGGAATAATTTTCTTTTAGTAATTTTCAGAAACCTAACGTAGTTTACATTTTTTATTTTCAATAAGTTTGATTAAATTAAAAAAAGGGGTAGATAGGTCCGTGAACTGATCTCTCCATTCCATCAAAATTAATTCAATCGAGAAATCAAGAATTCACAAAACCCTCAGCAAGAATTTTTAGTTTTTTGAACAGAAACATAAATTTGACGCTCAAAGTCAAGCAAATTTCGTTTTAATTATACATTTAGCTTCCGAGCATTTACATACATACATATAGTCACGCTTTTTTCCCGTAGGGGTAGGCAGAGACCACTTTCTTCCACTTGCTACGGATCTTACACACATCTTTTGCTTTCTCTACTTTCATCAGTGCTCTCATACATGCTCGTCGTTTCTTGGTACTCTTGACCTGGCCTTTCTTCAAAATAATGTTGATCTGATCGAGATATGTTCGCCGAAGTCGACCTCTACCAACTAAGAAGCATTCCTTTAACTATCTTTGTAACCACATCTTCTTTTACGCCACAGCTTTCTCTTCTCTCACTATTCTTTACTTTATCCAACTGAGTCACTCCGGCTATACTTCTCAGACTACTCATCTCCGCAGCATTAATCATTAATCCTATTTTCATGCTTTTTCTGCCAAACCCAACATTCACTACCATACATAAGTGTAGAAACCAACACTTTTCTATGCACAGCCAGATGTGCCTTTTTGACCATTTCTGGCTGTTTATAAAGCTATGCAGTGCCCCATTCATTTGTTTTTCTGCCAACACCCTTCGCTCAATGTCACTGTCATCCTTTCCATCTCTTGTAAACATTATACATTTAGCTTCCGAGCGTCTAAAATATAACAACACATCATACAACATAGCTTTCGGGCTTATAACAACAAATTAAGTGTAAGTATATAGTGTAAATAGTTTTAGTGTATACAATCTGAAAACCAATCATAAAGATACGTGAAAAAACACAATACAAAAATCTAATCCGCCGAACCGGATTAGTAAACAAACATTGGTCCTTCGAACCGGATTAGTAAATAAACATTGGTCCTTCGAACCGGATTAGTAAACAAACATTGGTCCTTCGAACCGGATTAGTAAATAAACATTGGTCCTTCAAACCGGATTAGTAAATAAACATTGGTCCTTCGAACCGGATTAGTAAATAAACATTGGTCCTTCGAACCGGACTACAAAACATTCCTATAACCAATAGATTCGGTGAAAAAAAAACAAAAATACATTTTTATTCTTTATTAAATAATAAACTACGAATTAAGAAAGAAAAACAGTAAAGATGGAAAATGCAAAAATAAAATACGATTTATAATAAATGTTGGAAATGACCGCCGCCAGCCAAAATACATGAACGTAGGTATTTTACGTCTCATCGATCGTCGAACACGTTAAAATTTTCTTAAAGTATCACACGCTATTTGAATACGATTCTTTAAATCATTGATATCAAGTATCGGTGTGTTGTAAACTAATGGTTTAAGGTAACCCCAAAACCAATTTCACCCCCTTATAATGTAGCAGGAATGTTAAAAAAATTTCGGTGATTGGTCCTTTGCGAGTGCACTTACAAAATTTCGAGTTTCTATCTTTGTTTAAATTTAAAAAAAAAATTTAAACTTAATTTTACTTACCACCTTTTAAGGAGGTATGCTAAGGAAATTTTGTTATAGGAAAGATACATCATAATTTCATACGGGCAATTACTTTACCTGAATTTTTTCGAATGAATTTAGAAATACTCTATATTTCTTACTTACATGTAATAGTAAAAGTTAAAAACTAATTCATTTAGGTTGGTGCTAGTCTTGTAAATTCATAGGCAATTTTTTCCTGGTTGTGAGTTACAAGTATTACTGTGCCATTAAAGCTTTTTAAGACTTCTTTATTAACGCTTGCAAACCGATAAATTTTGCTTACTCGTATTACATCGTTCTAGTTTTCTGTGAGTTTAAAGTTTCCCGAGATTAATGAGTTTTGTTTTTCATATATGAATTTGACAGGTAGATAGCCTTAGTGGCCGATAGTAAATACTTATTGTAAACTTTATGTTCTCGAAATAGGACTGACTTAGTCTTTCTTGTATTGCTTATATACAGGATGATTTATTAAGAATAGGCAATCTCTGTACTGGAGATACTACACACCAAAATATGGCGATTGAGCTTAACATGTCTTATACAAATGTTGCAGGTTTACGAGATACAGGGTATTTAAATTTGAAATTTTAATTTTAAATTTCTTAATAATTTTGTGATGAAGCAGCATTGTCTTGAAAATTGGCAACTTTATATTTTTTGGCATGAAAATTACGAATTTTATGCTGAATTTAGCACTATTTATACAGGGCGTTAGTTACACCCTGTTACTTAGGTAAATTTCAACATCTTTCTTGTCTAACGAGTTATGGCTAAAATGACTAGAAAATCTAAAAGGCATTAATTTTAAATAAAAAAGGTACAATTGTTTATTTCATGTAACTCTATCACTTTTTAAGTTATTTGCATTTTAAACATTCAGCGTAAAGACTCGTAAGCCACCGTTATAACATTACACGTTTTAGTTCGTATTTCGGAAAATCCAAATCTCAGTACTCGTCGGTTAAGTGCGGCAACAGAAATAAGCCAATTGTCTATCTGGAGAATTTTAACGAAAAAGAATAACTATACTCCTGTCCAAAACTTGCTACCTCAAGATTTACCAGTTTACCTACAGTTTGCTTAGTTTATGCTAGATAAACAAAACTAAAACCAGGATTTTCTTAATTACCTCCTTTTCACCGATGAGGCGACGTTTACTAAACGAGGTGTTTTTAATTGGAAAAACAATTATTTGTGGGACTCCAAAAATCCACATGTTTTAAAGGAACGACATTTTCAGCATAAATTCAAGGTAAATATTTGGTGTGGTGTGATATCTGGTTTTTTTATTGGTCCTTTTGAACTTTCTCCTAATATGAACGGGCCCCTCTATTTAAACTTCCTTGAACAACAGTTAAACACACTACTAAAAGTTGTACCACTGGCCATAAGGCGGTGGTTTATGCAAGACGGAGCGCCGCCACATTTTTCTCTGCCAGTACCTGAATGAACATTTTCCTCACCGGTGGATTGGGCGTGGCAGTGAATTTGTTTGGCCACCTAGAAGTCCAGATTTAAACCCTCTAAACTTCTCAAGATGGTCACAAATGAAGGACATGGTTTACAAATATACAATTAATTCCATCGAAGAATTACGACAGAAAATTCAAGATACTGGTAATATTATTAAAAATAATTGACAAATGTTATTTAATATTCAAAGATCTTTAAGGAGACGCCTTACAAAGTGTATTGAAGTGAAAGGCGGGCATTTTGAACATTTACCTTAAATTTTTCTTTTATTACTGTTACTAATTGTTATTTGTTGTCTTTACTGTTGTTACCCCTCATAGTAGTAATTTAAAGAAATAAATTCATTTCACAATAAACAAAAATCATTGAATGTTTAAAATGCAAATAACTCAAAAACTGATTAGTTATATGATAGAGTTATATGAAATAAACAAGAGTACCTTTTTTATTCAAAATTGAACTGCCTTTTAGATTTTCTAGTCATTTTAGCCATAATTCATAAGGCAAAAAAGATATGTTGTAATTTACCTAAGTAACAGGGTGTAACTAACGCCCTGTATAAATAGTGCTAAATTCAGCATAAAATTCGTAATTTTAATGCCAAAAAACATAAAGTTGCCAATTTTCAAGACGATGCTGCTTAAAATTACAAAATTATTAAGAAATTTTAAATTAAAATTCCAACTTTAAATACCCTGAATCTCGTAAACCTGCAACATTTGTATAAGACATGTTAAGCTCAATCGCCATATTTTGGTGTGTAGTACCTCCAGTTCAGAGATTGCCCATTCTTAATGAATTACCCTGTATATATTTGCTTGAAAGTGCATTTCTGGAGCGCTTATTTGTCAGTTAATGGGCGACGTTAGGAGTAGTGAATGAAGAGGTGTTTGTTAGTCTGGATCCTTGCTGATCTCAGCTTGATGAGTAGGATCCCTGGATTGTTCCATAAATTTTGGATTTGGACTTCTTATGCCATGGTGTAGGTACAGATTGGCAAATCTAGCTGTGCCTCTGAGATGCGCAAAGGATAAAGAGAGATGGTAACTGTTCACTACCAACTTCTATCAGGAAGTATAATCAGGAAAAGAACTTTGGCTTAAATAAATTTGGCAAGTGTTGACAACTACACATTTACCAGCTGGTGGAAAATAATAGAAAGATAATGAGTGATATATAATTGCAAATAATAGATACGTACATTCTTACAAGAGATAAACGAATCAAGAGAAAATGGATAAACTCACAATCGATAATTGATATAAAATTGAATGCTTACTAGAAATGATGATGAAACGTAGCAGGTAGATAATCTACAAAACATTGCTTGCAATATTGATAATAACATACCACTATATACATAAATACAATTCACATGATATATATAAAGATTATAAAATGATTTTTCGCCTAGTGTTGATACATGGGTTTCGTCAGGAAGTGTTACGATTCCGAATAGATTACCATCTTTATCTTCTGAAACGTCATTCCCATATTCCTGTTCCAAAGCAGTATCGCTATCCTCATCATGTAAATCAATAATCAGATCATCCACGATAATGTCTATCATGAGTTCATTTGACATGAAATCGTCGTCAAATTTCTTGCCACTTGCGTGTATTATGATCAGACGTTGCCCTTTACTAACAGGTTTTTAGACCTTCCATGGTATGATCATTTCAATTTTTTGATGCGTGTGTGTAGCGTGAATATATGTTTCATCCATATAATTAATAGGTTGATATTCTTCTCTATGGATCCGCATCCAATATTCAGAGGCACAGCTAGATTTCCCAAGCTGTACATCTGTAATATAGGTTTAAAATTAGTAGTCGTAGTCTTGTCTGGCTGGTATTTTTGTTTTTGTTTTGGCTTATATTATAATTTTAAGAAAAAATCTGCAAAAAAGTTTTTTTTTAACCATTTTCTTAGTCTCTATTTAAAGGAAGGTTTGTCATAGGGTAACATGGTTAACAGTGGATCATTCCTACCACAAAGCTATCTGCTGTTTGATATTCTATATGTCATACATTCGCATATAACCTTTATAACTTTTTTCCCATTTAGTCACAACGAATAGATGTGTTAGGAGAGAAAAGTTGAGTTTGTGACAGTCGCCAAAAAAAACGTGAGTAATATGTTCTCAAACATGTTCTTTATATTGCGTTTAAACTATGGGTCTAAACTCAGACATTAAACGTAGTTATTTATTTTCATTATAAAGATAAAAATTATGTAACAGCGATTTCTTGTTAGTGATGACTGGCTTTCAAAAATAACTAAATCGAATGGTACACAGTGGATCAAACGCTAGTGGTACAAAGCGGATCACGATCCACTGTGTACCATATGATTTATAACGAAATAGTGCTAATATTATTTATGAATTAAAGCTACTTTCGTTACAGAATGCCACGAAATAAAAAAAATATAATGAAAATAGGTGCTCATACCAAAGAGGAAATGCAATTAGCTCTTAATGCTATTAATAACGGAAACGGGATCCTCAGAAACAAACATACCTTTTACTACCCTACAAAATAAAAAAAAATAACACCAAACTATGAAGTAAATAGAGTTTTTTTCGAAGCACAAAAAAATATGCTTCGGGACTATTACAAAAAATGTGCATTATTATTTTATGGACTTACTACCAAAGACTGTCTTTAAGTAGCCTTCGAAATGGCAAGGTATAATAATATTAAAATGCCTTCGTCGTGGCAAACCAATCAAATAGCCGGTATGGACTGGCTTAGGGGTTGAACCGTTTGAATAAATCTTATTATCCGCAATTGTGTGAGAATATGTTAAATTGTTATTTGTGTTTTTATTTTGTAATTTAACATAATCTATACAAACAAACTTTGTCTTTTTTTAAAACCTTCTACGATGTAGGAATAGATATATTATTCAACCTCTACTAGAATTTACAGCAATTCCGGCTGTAAATGTGGAAAGTAAGGGCTCTGTTAATCATGTTACCCTATTCGTTTCTTTTGACTATGACTTATAATTGTTTAACAAGATCCTGTTGATTTGATGTCGATGATAATTTCCGTAGGTTTGGTAGATTTTTATTCATACATCAAAACCAGTAAGATTTTATTCAGGAGCAATATCTTAATATTTATTTTGGTAAAAACAAAACAAGTTATTGAAGAACAGTTATCATCAAATGAATATCATAGAATTGAAACTATACAATAAATAAACAATTATTAAACCAGAACCAATTGGACAAACGACAAATGTAGATAAAATAACTTGGAATATGTATAAAAATATTTTTGGATCAGTGTATTAAGTATGTACCTGTTGTTCATTAGTTTGTTTATAGCATATATTGGTCATGATAGTTTTAAAAAATATCTAAAAGTTTTACGTACTATTTACTGGATGTTATTGGTATGAATAAGAAGTGCAGAAATGAATTGTCTACTTTGGTCACAATTATCGATAGTGCTATTCAACGAATGCAATGTACAAGGAAAAATAAAGGAAAAAAAATTAAAACAAAGAGTAAAGGAGATGGTGAATTTTTCATGAAGGCAATAAAAAACGACTACAAATACAACAGCGAATGTAGGCCCATTAATTGGTGGAAATGACATATTCCTTGAAATAAATGATTGCTTTTACTAAGCATGATTAAAGTAAGCTAGGACGTTAAATGGTCGGACAGAGTAATTTTAATCCCAGTAGGTGTCATAAAGGTAATGTTTTTTTGCTGAGAATCGCTTCTTTGTATACAGCCGAAGTCATTATTAGCATAGCAAAGGAAGGGACTATGGACTCCTTGGAGTACATAAAAATGATGGTCCTCCACCATTTCATTATGGAATAATGAAGTTACGACGTTTTGTGTCTCAATTTTTTTTCTCCTTTCCACCAACGATTTTTCCAAGTTTCAAAAACGAGTTTAATAAGTTATTTCTCGTATTTATCAGTCCTTATCAAAAAGTTACTATTGGCCTAAGCAATCTAAAACGAAATTCCTCTTAGGAATGCTTGTTTCAATGGTTTTAAAAGCATTATTTTAGGTAGTTAATAGAAGAAAAGTAAGAAAGAGATCACCGATATCTACCCATGTCACTGATTTAATGAACGGAAAACCAATAACTGGACTTCTGGTTAGGCTGTTGATCTTAATTAATGGTAGATGGACCTTTATTAGTGAAGGAAAAACGAACTCTCTGGGAAATTGTTCTCAGTTCGTTAATAAAACTAATTTTACAGTCGGCAGATATAAATTACACTATGATATTGGTAAATACTTCAGCACAAACAAACAAGAAAGTATCTTTCCTTTCATAGAGGTAAGTTTTCAGGAAACTGAAATAATTAACAAGGCAATAAACAACTAAGTAATGTAATTTTCATATTTTTTGTTTAAAATATTTACCATCCATTTTCTAACAAATGTATTTAGTAACGAAATCTTATTAAAGTACGATTATGAATATACTAAGTGACAAAAAAACAACACATAACTAGGGTCCGACCGAAACAGGACATTCTACCGAAACCGAAATCGAATCATCGGTATCTGTTTTAGTTTCGACCGAGACCGAAACTGAAACTTTTTCAGACATGTTAAAAATCTAGTGTTAACGTTAAAACGTGTTAAATTAAATAAAAAAATAATAATTTAATAGGTAAAAAAATAATTATTTATTTCCTTTGATACTACTATAAAATAAACAAAAATTGACAAACATGTTAACACTTCTTGTACGGACAAAAAAATTAAGTATCTGAAGTCACAAATAGTTAAATCTTAAATCATAGCTGGTAGTTGTTTGGGTAGTTAGAATTTAAACCTCATCCAACAACAAGTACCTCAAACAAATGTACTGTAAGTAATAAATGAATGTGACAATCATCTATAATTTATATGACCTCTTTTTTTTTCATAATTCTCATCATTCATAAATCCGAGTGAATAACTCAACGGAAAGAACTTAATGCTTAATAAAGGCCAATAAAATATGTTTTCTCCTTACTGTGAAGAAAGCGCCACTTTTGGCCCGATACGCAAAATGAAATTGCCGATTTCCACCTGCAGTAGTGAGAAAAATAGTATACACACCACGGGCATTAAAGTAATAAATGTCTCAGAACACATGTATGATGACCTCGTCTTCGCCTCTGCCACTGAGACATTTCTTACTTTACTGCCCTAGATATGTAATATATGTATATAAATTATCATAAAAAAAAAATACTATAGACAAAAGTAATAACAAAAATAAACAGTTACCTAATAACTATGCGAGAGAAATAACACATAAACTCACAAATCTTCGGTAGGTTACTACACATAACGCTGTAGAAATAAATATTTATCAACCAAATTCTGTATTCATAATAACGCTTCTAAAAGTATTTAATGATAAAAAATTAAGTAAAAAAGATGAAGTCTTTCTCTTGTTTTTTGGCGAGTTCCTGCAAAAATAACCAGTTTGAATTTTATTTTCTATTGTTAATCGGATTGTTCTTAGTATTTGATTGAAACAGTTGTAAAATAAAGGGATAAAATGTCAAGAGTTCAAAGTTGGGCTATCATTATCAATTAGGTGATGTTGAAAGGAGTCGTATCATTGGGCTACATGAGGTAGAAATGCTTTTGCGAAATCAATAGATGGATCCAAAGAAATATTACAATAATTATTTGTTGTTTGAGAAGCTGGTCAGAAGATGGTAGGCAACATAGCGGAAGAAGCTTGAGACGTCCTAGAATAACGACGGATTGAGAAGAATAAAAAAATGATATTGCGTTCAATATATCACCGTATTCGTCCCTATGGGCTCATTTCATATCGCCTTTGCTCTTAGGTTGGAATAGTGCATGCACGGGTAAATTGGGATGAAGAATGGAATTGGGTCGTATTTTCAGACGAATCCCAATTTTGATTGTGGGCTTACGATAATCGTGAAAGAGGTGAAAGGTGAAGGGATTGTTGGTTTGGGGTAGCATTAGCTTGGGAAGTCGAACTCCTCTATTATTTTTTTAAGGTCATTTGAATGCCCAAAGATATATTGATGAAATTCTGGAACTGTTTGCTATACTGTACATTCGAGAGCAAAACAATGTCAATTCCAACACGACAACACCAGCCCTCATATTGCAGCCGTTACATTGCAGTTCCTGCAAGAGGCCAATATCAATACTCTTCCATGGCTCGCGCGTTCGCCCGACATTTCACCCATTGAACATGTCTGGAATATAATGAGTAAAATGGTGGATATTTTTCCTAACCCTCCAATGAACTAGCAACAGCTGCATGATGCCCTACAAGTTGCTTGGAATAACTTGTCTCAGGATACCATGAATCACCATAGATCAGCATGCCCAGACGAACTGCAGAATGAATTCGTTTAAATGAAGGGGCAAAACATTACAGTATTTGGTTAATAAATGTTGCGAGTTTTCCAGTTAATTTAATGTAATCAATTGTTTTTCTTGACACCATAAACAATTTATTTACAAAATAAATATACACTTTGAGTGTGTGATGCATTTTTTTATCACATAGTATATTAATTACTTACTAATGAATATTTTATTAATTTTGTAGCATAGAAAAGTCGACATTTAAATCTCAAAAAAAATTTACCATCAAGATTCTCTTTAGCCAAGTCAACAAAGATTTTTATTTTTTAATCCTCAAAAATAATTCCTATTTAATGTTTGTCTGTATGTATTGTTTGAAATCAGAAAATTTTAGAAAGGGACTCGTAAATATTTATGTTCTTTAAACAATACCTACTAATTATACTACTTGGTTACTTGCTGAACATAATAATTCAGGGGCTGGTATTCACAGTTTTATATATATATATATATATATATATATATATATATATATATATATATATATATATATATATATATATATATATGTTACGGGTAAAGTTAGATTTCGGTTAACACTAGGTTTATCCAGGTAATCCTAGTTTTAACCAGGAAACATGGGTAATGTCCGAAATATAACTGACTTTGTACCTACATGTTTCGGGGTTTACCCGGGTAAACCGCGTTCTATCCACTTTCACCCGGTTAAAGTTAAGTGGAGTATTGGGTATACCAAAAATAAGGCAATAAATGTTTAAAAAATATATTTAATTAAAAAAACCCATATTACAAAAACAATTTTACACTAAAACTGTATCCTGCCAAAGTAAAGGATACTAAAATCAATTTGTTTAAACAAGGCAAGCTGCTGTGACATTTTGAGCTACAAATATTTCCAAAAGCCTTGCATTTACATTTATTGGTCATGAATTCATTTTTACATTTGCACTGTTAATAACCTCGACCTTCTAAAAATGATTATTCGTTTGCAAGTTGTCGTAAACTTTTCTTTTCAGCTGACACACTTTTAAAATTTACAAGTTTCCTGGAACACATTTCCTTGATTGTTTCACTCTTGTTTGCTAGTTTACAAAAATCGTCGCAGGTTTTCTCAATAACTGCCATCAGAATTTTTCTAAAATCACACCTTCCTCGATCAACATCTGGCATTTTCACTCTCACTGTACCTCCAACGGAACATGGAGAAAACTTTGAATTAGATAATACTTTCATCTTCTTTGCTTGATTTTATAAACTGGTTTTTGCGTCTAGTCTGTTTGACTTTGGCAAAATTCACGCCTTTTATTCGCTGATGTACATGGCTTATCACATTCTGCACATTTGGTCTGATTTTCCCAAGTTTCTTTATTATTGGCGTTTCCTCTATGTATATCATCAGAAGTCTCCGACACTTTTCTATTGGCCAATGAGTAGTTGGGTTGTTAGTCGATAGCTGAAAATGGTTACAAAATAATTTTTGGGATCAGCTTTCGAGTTGGAGGTGAACTTAGGCCACTTCGGGAAAGGCCCAGGGATGCAGGCTCTGAAATGGGTCATGTCAGTCGCGTTTCTCCAGGATGCAAGCCTCCTGCGGTCCAGGTCTTCTTGCAACAACACACGATGGTTCCCTCGGTTCGGGACCAATCGGGCCGTCTGCACAGCTTGTTTCATCCATCCTAACCATCCACATCACTTCTACTTTGTTTTTCACGCTGACAGAGTTCAGGACTTTTTGTACAGTCATTCACTAGACGACTCGTGACTAAAGGTTTTTCCAATGCCAGGATGGCAGGTTGACTGCCGTGCAGAACAGTATATATTCATTTTCTAGTTCTTTTTGGTGACAGAGATTTCAGTGGCTTTTTTTTGCAAATATTTCTGTCTGAAAAACCGTAGCGTGCGCGCCCAGAGATGATTTAATTCGTCCTTGAAGCACTTGAGAAACTAGATCGGCTTATAATGAGTCGTTCATTAGTGAGCCGTCTGTCTAGTATTACTCGAGGGAGTATAAAGTTAACGCATGAATTCGATTTAAACAATCTCAAATACCTGCAGGTTGGTACAATCCTTATATGTAAAAGATCATGCCTAAAATTCAACCAAAGAATCACCAAACTTAAAATAAATAATATGGTTTCTATTTGTCTTTGGTTTTTTTAGTTTTTTTAATTTTTGGTTAATTTTTTCCCGAATAAACAACTAGCACGTGGTTTAAATTATCTATAATATTGACCAATCAATTTTGCTTGACAATCTTTGGTCAAAACCAAATTTTACTCTTTAGTGTCTGGTATGGTGGAGATTCGATTGTCCTCTTGAATCATAATTTGTAATATTTGATTTGCTCTTTCTTCAAAATTAACACTTTTAAGCGCAATGCAAATCAAATGCTTAGCAACATCTTTGTATTTTTCTTGCAAAGCTGCCTTTACTAAAAACAAAATGAATTTCAAAATTAGTAAAAATGGAAGCGCTTACAACAAATATCGGAGATATGATTTTTCTAAAGAAAAATTAATTAAAGTTATGTAATTCATATCTTTATGAATATTTTATTATTAAAAATTTAAACTATTTTTTCTTGTTAGTATACAATATTATAGTATATAATATTAATGTAATTATAATTAGGTTTTGAAGATCAAGTGTCAGTTTTTATTAAACAACTAACGGAACACGGCAGACGTTGTCCTGCTCAAACGTTGGCTTTCCTGCTTTGGAAATATCACTATCAAACTCGGCGATCCCGAAAACTATGAATTCGACAGTAATATCAGCCGTTTTAATGGTTTTTATATTTAATCTCCCTTCCGCCCCTAGCAAAAATTTTATCAAAATTGGTCCAGTCGTTTTGTAGTCCACAGGAAAGAGATTTTATATTTCAAACCCCTCTACCCCTTTCGTTGATCCGATGGCTACCAAAACTCAGAGGATCACCCATCGGGCTAAATTGCCTAAAAATTTTATCAAAATCAATTTAGCCGTTTTGGAGTCCACAGGGAAAATACACACATATATACATACATAAAGGCACACATCGACTTTTATATATTATATAGATCAATCAAATGAAAATAGATGCACTTATTAACACAACGACTTTAATAAAAACAGCGGGACTGTCATTGATAGTGCCACTAGCCTACGGCAAAAAAGCAATTGCAATGTTAGCGACAGCAACCCTTTAGTTAATTTAAACTTTAAGGTATATTGTCACGTGCCTATTTTTTCCCATCTACCGTTTCATTATTAATTGTGTCTCTGATAGTCTGGTGTTCGTAATTAGTTTTGCATACCGTATTTTGTTCGTTGTATATAGTGTTGCATACCTAGTAGGGATAGGATTTAATTATTAATGGCTGTGACATTTTGTTAATTGGAGTGGGAGTCTTTGTATTAGATTTCGCCTTGATTTTTGGACTCGATTGTCGTGTGTTGTCAGCTATATTATTGTTTGGTTTGCTTCTCTGTGGAACTGCACCTGGTACTTAACAATGTTTTCACTTCATCAAATCCCGCACGCGGTCATTTTAACTCGACCCCAATAACCAAAATATCCACCACAAAGGTACGACAGAATGGTCAAGTTAAAAATTAAATGGTTTTTCTTCAAAATCCAATTAAGATGGCCCAAATACAGCCAGATATGAAGAAAAAAACCGTAGAAGTTCTGCTCACGTGTTAATATCCAATCGTTCCAAAAACTCTCACCCGACCTCCACAACTGACACCAAGCGACTGATAACCACTGCTCACTCCCAGGCCGGATATCAGAAAATGACACGGGACATGCGTCAGCCAACCTTTGCAAAAATATGTTCCCAACTCGTAATCGCTCTCGTCCGTGTTGATATCCAGCCCATCCACACAGAGAAGCAAACCAAACAATAATATAGCTGACAACACACGACAATCGAGTCCAAAAATCAAGGCGAAATCTAATACAAAGACTCCCACTCCAATTAACAAAATGTCACAGCCATTAATAATTAAATCCTATCCCTACTAGGTATGCAACACTATATACAACGAACAAAATACGGTATGCAAAACTAATTACGAACACCAGACTATCAGAGACACAATTAATAATGAAACGGTAGATGGGAAAAAATAGGCACGTGACAATATATAGTGGTAGGTCGCATATTTAAAGTGTGGATGTGGTCGAATAATAATCTATGGATCAACTACCTTTAAATTGTAAGGAAACAAATTAGTTGCTGTGATTGTGATTTAATGAAAGATATGTTAGCTTAACGTCCTGACACAATAAATTTTATTTGATTTGAGAAAAATTGCCTACATAATTTTTCGCAAATCAATCGCAAGAACTCCCTCAATGAAAGATAGGTTAGCTTGACGTTCTTTAAAAATGTATACACTTTTTCGCGAATAAAATTTACACTGTTTCTTTGACAGATAAATTCCCGAAAATCTCCCCTTTCGTTGATCCGATTGCTACCAAACTTTATGCGATTACCTGCTGGGCTAATCTAAAGATTGCCTAACAATTTATCCAAGAATACCTCGGAAGCCCAATAAAATCAGTCTTATCAGCCAGAAGATCAATTAAAACAATAAAAACAGGATATATATACAAAATTCTATTACACAAAATGTGCTTTCACACACCCAATGAAAACAAATATTTTTGGTTTCTCGATAGATACAGACATTTGGGACTTGTTTATTTAATAGGGAAAAACCACGAACAGAGTGACATCTATTATTGATCGTATGAACTTCTCGAGGTGAGAACAACAAACTAACATCTATTTGTTTATAATGGTGAATAGTGAACTATAATATTTTAAATAATTTAAGTGTTATATTTGAACGATATTTTGTAAAGGATTGGTGTTAATAAACCACAAATTCCGAAAATGCAACCGTTTAAAAGAGGTGATATGAAAATAAAATCGCGAAAAATATTCTGTTTCACAATGCTACATATGGCAATTTGATTATATCTTGTTTGCAGCAAGCACTTCGTAAAAGATTTATTTAGTGGTAACTTTGATATTGTTGTTCAGTGATCTATCATTTTATTTGTGATTATTCATAGTGACTTCAACGATACAGTGAAAGTGTTTGAAAGATGGTTTTTATGATTTTTTTATTGCGACCGTTAGTTCCACATAAAATGATGTGGCCAGCCTTAAAAACCTCTTTACCTTCCTTAATTGGTCGAACACGTTCACCCACATAAAACAATATGTCCGAAATTGATATTTTGACTTTCATAGGTATTGCAACAAGAATTCCAGGAACAACAGAACTGAAAAACTTCGAAAACAAACCAATATTGATACCTGGACACACCTGGTCTTTACTGGCATTTAATAAGAATCCAGCGACAATAAAACTGAAACGTCAAAAACAAACCTTAAATCCAGCTTCAATCCAATAATTTAACACAAAAAATCAACCCAAATCTCTGAGATAACTAAAATTCCATTTAATAAAACCTTGGTTTTACAAGTGATCAAATGACAGAATATTTGTTGTTCACACCTCGATCCAATATTTTGTCAATGACAGCGCCATCTCTCGTTACGTGATTTTTCCCTATTGATCTTGAACGACTGATGCAGCTTAATACAAAAAAGAAGAAGTTTTAAATTTTCACTGTATTAAGCAATTATATCGTAAAAACTTTTTTTTTAACAAAAAGAAATAATTGTCATTTTTTTGACACTCTATGGATAATATTGACCAGAAGCCTCTCTGGTGCTTTCAAATCTGACAATACAGACTTAAAGCACTGTTGCACAGTTAACGAAATATAACACGATTTTGAATACATTGCACAATGCCCTAATCATTTGCATAACCTCAACCGCATCGATAAAAAGTTTAGATATTTGTCAACGTTGCACTAGACAAGAGCATGCGTATTCCAAAAATAACTTGCAATAATTGTACAACAGTTTCTCGTCGAGAATATAGAGGGGATTGGCAATCTAGTGTAAGTATATATAGAGGGTGATTCATTAAGAATGGGCAATCTCTGAGCTGGAGATACTACACACCAAAATATGGCGATTGAGCTCAACATGTCACATACAAATAATGCAGGTTTACGAGATACAGGGTATTTAAAGTTGGAATTCTAATTTGAAATTTTGTTAATAATTTTGTGAATTTAAGCAGCATCGTCTTGATATTGGCAAATTTATGTTTTTTGGCATGAAAATTACGAATTTTATGCTGAATTTAGCACTATTCATACAGGGCGTTAGTTACACCATGTTACTTAGGTAAATTACAACATATCTTTTTTGCCTAATAAAAAAGGTACTCCTGTTTATTTCATGTAACTCTATCAGTTTTTGAGTTATTTGCATTTTAAACATTTAATAAAGTTTGTTTATTGTGAAATAAATTTATTTCTTTAAATTACTATTATGCAGAATAACAACACTAAAGAAAACAAATAATAATCAGTAAAAGTAATAAAAGAAAAATTCAAAGTAAATGCTCAAATACCCACCTTACACTTCAATACACTTTGTAAGGCGTCTCCTTAAAGATCTTTGAATATTAAATAACATTTGTCGATTATTTTTAATAATATAAGCAGCTTCTTGAATTTTTTCTCGTAACTCTTCGATGGAATTAATTGTATCTTTGTAAACCATATCGTTCATTTGTGACCATCTTGAGAAGTCTAGAGGGTTTAAATCTGGACTTCTAGGTGGCCAAACAAATTCACTGCCACGCCCAATCCACCGGTGAGGAAAATGTTCATTTAGGTATTGCCGTACTGACAGAGAAAAATGTGGCGGCGCCCCGTCTTGCATAAACCACATGTTCCGCCTTATGGCTAGTAGTACATCTTCTAGTGGTGTGTTTAACTGTTGTTCAAGGAAGTTTAAATAAATGGGCCCGTTCAGATTAGGAGGAAGTTCAAAAGGACCAATAAAAAAACCAGATATCACACCACACCAAATATTTACCTTGAATTTATGCTGAAAATGTGGATTTTTGGAGTCCCACAAATAATTGTTTTTCCAATTAAAAACACCTCGTCTAGTAAACGTCGCCTCATCGGTGAAAAGGAGGTAATTAAGAAAATCCTGGTTTTAGTTTTGTTTATCTAGCATAAATTAAGCAAACTGTAGGTGAACTGGTAAATCTTGAGGTAGCAAATTTTGGATAAGAGTATAGTGATGTGGACGGAGCTTCTCTTTCTTTAAAATTCTTCAGATAGACGATTGGCTTATTCCTGTTGCCGCACTTAACCGACGAGTACTGACATCAGGATTTTCCGAAATACAAACTAAAACCTCTTCTTCATCATTGACGTTGATATTTTTTGGAGCACCATTTAAGCTTTTAGGACGGAAACACCCTGTTTCGCTTAGGCGGGTATAAATACGTCTGAACAGTTTGTGATTGGGTTGTCTTCGATTTGAGTATGATTGTAAATACCTTCTGGCTGCACCAAGTCTACTATAATTTGACTGAGCAAAAACACAAATCATATCACGCATTTCAATGTTGGAATATTCATTATATTGTGGCATTTTCTTATTTTACTACAAATAATACACTCTTACTTAGTAACAGTAAAATTTTCAAATATTTCTTTACACTGTTACAAATCCGGTTCTGTCAGCAACCGAGAGGCGTCGAGGGTCCGTATTCGACCGCTTCCTTTGCAACCGCCGACGGGGCCTAGGAAAGTCGCGCAATCTCTCGAATCCGTGTCGTACTTAGGAGAAACAGGTGGAATGATCTAGAATTGTAATAGGGAGATATAAAAGGGGAAACGATCATAACAAAAACAGTATTAGCTTATGTGTTTACGAATTATTAAAAGTAAATAGTTATATAGAGTTGTAAAAGTTGTATTGCTTAGTGAATATCTAAGTGGTTAATGAAAATAGAAGTTATTATTAAAAATGTGCTTAGACACACCCAATGAAAACAAATATTTTTGGTTTCTCGATAGATAAAGTTATTTGGGACTTGTTTATTTAATTGATCTCGAACGACTAATACAAAAAAGAGGGAGTTTTATATTTTCACTATATCGAACAAGTAAAAAGAAAAATCACTTAACGCGAAATGGCGCTGTCAATGACAAAATATCGAATCGATGTGTGAACAAAAAATATTCTGTAAAAACAAAGTTTTTATTGAAGAGAATTTTATTTATCTCAGAGATTTGAATTGATTTTTTGGATTGGGTTGAAGCAGGATTTTAGGTTTGTATTCGATGTTTTAGTTTTATTGTGCTAAATTCTCATTAAATGCCAATAAAGACCAGGTGTGTCCAGGTATCAATTTTGGTTTGTTATTGAAGTTTTTCAGTTCTGTTGTCCTTGGAATTTTTGTTGCAATGCCCATAAAAGTTGAATAATCAATTTCGGACATATTGTATTATGTGGGTGAACGTGTTCGACCAATTAAGGAATGTAAAGAGGTTTTTTTAAGGCTGACCACATCATTTTATGTGAAAGTGACGGTCTCAATAGACATGGGTTTGTAAATGTTCCTGTAAAGCATGTTTATAAGGATATTAAACTTACCACTGAAAAAATTATCTTGTACAAACAAACATAAACTTTGACATTTGTTTTTCCATCTTTAAGATCTTCTATTTTTGAGCTGCCTTAGGATTTGAAGAAAATGTATACAAAGATATAATTCAATTGCCATATGTAGAGCATTGTGGAACAGAGCATAAATTATTAGCGATTTTATTATTATATTACCCTTTTTAGTCCTTTGCAATTTTGGATTTAGTGGTTTATTAACACCAATTTTTCACAAAATATCGTTCAATCGACAGCAGTCTAGAGAGGATTATAGGGAAAAATAGGATTATAGGCAATTTTTTTTTTGGCGAAACACCATCTTGTGAAAAATCTTTCCGTATTTCCAGGGCCTTCCATCATGTGAGGTGGATGGCAAAAGCCATTTATCACTTGATGATCTTTCTGTTTCGTGATGAATTTTTATCATCACAAAAAGAACATAATGCAATCTGTGATATTTGTATTTTTATCGTGAGTGTGTATATCAAAGCATGGTTTTGTGCGCTTTTTGCTGTCAAAGCACCGTATCAGGATTTTAAGGTTCTTTCGAAACTTTTTATGATATTTGAGCCCTGAAGGGTTCGCATTAGCTTTCTTCGATCCAAATTTGCCATTTTAATTGAAAATGAAAATGGGTAATGCTTTAAATCGGAAAACAGAATTATCAATCAAAAATGAAAAGCGAATACAAATACTAAACGATGAAATCTCAGAAATGATCAACGATGGAATTGAACAATCCATTTTCTAGAGAATTTTTTAAAAGATTTGACTTAAATGATGATTTCCTTTTGACATTTTCGTCGAAGTAGCATCAAAACGAAAGTTTTGTAAAGGGACTAAAATTAGTTAAAATATTGAAAGTTGATTGGGCTGAGAGAAGGATGAAGGTGGAAAATTATAATAAATTATTCACAAAAAACATACGCAATATGTAATTCAGATTTAAAGTTATTTTTGATGAAAGTTTCCAGACTCTAAAAAAGCGACTTATCTCTGCGTCAAGATTTGTAGCAAAAAAAGGTATTTTCACATTTTTCTGGGAAACCGTTAGTCGTACATTAAAAACTAGATGATATGATAAGCATTTTTTATAGTTCTACAATTTTATAAAGCACTTTTATGCGTATAATTAATATTTAGCAAGATAAATAAAATATATTTTTTCGGTGAATTTATGATTTTTCAATTTTCAAGGCACTTGCGGCACCTGTTTTGTTTATCCGATTGATCTAAAATTTTAGTCAGATATTTTGTTCATGCAAAGACACCAAACTGGGGGGTAGCGCAACAAAAATTTAAACTTTGAAAAATAAGGGCCACCATAATGTCTATATAGCATGCTCTGTTGTTTCTAATAATTAATCCTAAAACTTATTTTTATTTTCATATCTATTAACTTCATTTGGTCCTTATATCATTTTGATTGTTTCCTTTTAAATTTTTTTATTTTTGATTTTTTGTGTTAATATCTGTTTTGACCATGCTTTTTCACCTTGTATTTCGTCTTCCAATTCATTATGTATTATACATCCTGTGTATGCAGTTGCTTTTCTATTATGTTAATCTTCACTATAAATCAGTTATTTTTGGCTAATTTTATTATCCCTTGCTTTTTTTTCTCTTCTCTTTTTCTTCTTCCTTTTTATAAGGCATCTACCTTGTTCTCTAATTTCTTAGAGTTGTAGCTGGGGTGATGAATTCCAGCTTTCATACCAACGTATGGGCGGACGTCCAGATGGTTTTCTGGATCTTGGGAGACCATCCCTTGCAATCTTCGGCAATCTGTTGTCGTCCATCCGTTCAAAATGATCTCTCCATTCGCGACGTCTGTTTCGGGACCATCTAACTATGTCTTGGGCATCGCAAGGTCCCTTAGTGTATAGCCTGCTATGGATCTTAGAGACCTCATCTCTGCTGTACGGATAATTCTATTTGTTGTGGAGTTTTCGGCTCTTGTTTCTGCAGCGTAGGTCATAACAGGTCTCACACAGGTCTTATACATGCGAACTTTGCTTTCAATGGACATGTGCTTGTTTCGCCATATTATATCTCTAAGAAATCCTTATATTAAATCTGCTTTGGTTGTTTGAACCTTTACTTCTTCTTGACGGTCTGCTCGTGATGTTGACGTCGAGATATTTGAAACTCATAATCTGTTCTACTGGTTTATTGTATTTAGCCAATTTACATTTTCTGGGCTCTTTTGGGATGGTTAGCACTTTTGATTTTGCTACCGATATCTCCATGTTGTATTTGGCAGCTGTCTTTTCGAACTGATAAAGCATTCTCTGTAGGTTGTCTTTATCTTCTGAGACCAGCACGGCATCGTCCGCGTAGCAAATTACTTTTAGTTCTTTGTCCCCTAGTGAGTATTTTTTTACTTCCGTTATAAGTTCGTCCATAATCAAGTTGAAGAGGATGGGGCTTAGGCTATCGCCTTGTCTTATTCTAGTTTGCATGGGTAGTCTGCGTATATTTCTGCCTTCTACTTGTATTTGGGTCCAGTTGTTGGTGTTTAACTCCGCAACAATGCTTGAAATATCCGGGTGCACGTTTTTCTTTTGAAGAAGTTTCACAACGAAAGTGAGTCTCACGAGGTCAAATGCTTCCGTAAGATCTATAAAACACATATATGCTGTTTTGTTGTATTCTATAGCCTTTTCAGCAATTTGCCTGATAGCAAAGATGGCATCTACGGTCGACCTGTTTTTTCTGAAGCCTTGTTGCTCTTCGCATATGCCACAAGAGGATATATCTTCTACCAGTATTTTAGTGAATAGTTTTAGTACTGAACTTGATAGCGTAATTCCTCGATAGTTTGCTGGATCTTTTTTGTTCCCTTCTTGACGATTAGAATGGTTATGCTTTCTTTCCATTCGTTTGGTATTTTTTTGGATTCTATGATTTTGTTGGAGAAAACGTGTAGCTCTTTGGATAGTGTGTTCTCTCCGTGCTTCAGTAAATCGTCTATTTCCGCGGACTTGCGGTTTTTCAATTTGGTGATCGATTTTTTCAATTTCTCATCGGACACGGTCCACGGTTCTCGGGTGTTGTTAGTATGCTGTTCTGTGTCAGGATTTACTGCGTCTATGTCATCGCTGTAGAGTTGACAGAAGTTTTTTTCCCAATCGTTAAGTGCAATTTTCGTAATGTTTATATATATTTTTTTCTGTTATTCCTAATATGTCCGCTCCAAGTTCTATTTATTTTCCTTTGTAATTTTTTATATTCTATGTTGTCATTGTACTAACGAAAACCATTTTCTCTCCTAATGTATTGTTTCGCCTATGGGATGTTAAATAAGTGATACACACTCAAAAATAACAGTTTATTTATAACTCACAAATTACAATTTACTTCACTAGACTTAACTATGTATTTTACTAATAAATATTTCTCTTTATTTCCAATTCACTATTCATTAATTACTATTTATCAATTAACTAACTATCATCAATTCAACTAACTCCGCGGTTGATACGCGTTCTTATAAGTCCGTCATAAAACATTCCACAAATCTCCAAAACACACGAATCAAGAATAATCAATTTTGGCGAATGCACCGGAACATTTTTGAACAATAAACTGGACAGGTCCGTCCTTTAAAATGTTAGTCGTGATTCGTAACAGTATATTATATTTTTTTATTTTAGATTGTTTTCAATGTTGGTGCAATTACAGAGTTTTATCATGTTCCTTTATTGGTTAGTCCATTTGGATACACAACATATAAAGGTTAGTCCATTTGGATACACAACATATAATGTGTTTTTGTATTTGCATTTAAATTTGTAATTTGTTAATAAATAAAGATTTTTCTAACCATATCTCTTAGTTTTTTTTTAAATTTTTTATTAATATAAGTTTATTGGATTTTCATAAACACTTTTTCTTCAATTTTGAAAATACTGTTTTTATGTAAAAATCTTCCTTTTTGCGGTATTTTCCACCTGGCTTACAGCACCCAATGTGTAGTGAAAACTCCTTAAACCATTGAGGTCTTCTGCCAGCACCATCTACTTCCGTTGCAATATGTATATTCATTTCAAAGGTTTTACCAGCTACATTCAGCATTCAGCGAGGTCGATACAATGTCGAATCGTCAGATTTTTTCCTTCCCGTTATTTGAAAAAGTTCTTTACCTAAGGCACGTATTATATGTGTCCAGGAACAACGCTGGTGTCAAATATATTGCTAATTTAAGCGCTACATTTTGTGAGTTGGTGCTATGTATTAACCATCCAGACACAAATTTAAAAATCAGGATTACCTAACCCTCCTGCAGCGACCTGGTTAATGCTTTATCATTGTAGCGTCCCTAACAAACAATTGGCTAGCAATAATATTACGAAATGTACCAGACAGTGGAGACCCATCAACATGTGCAGAATCTATAACCGAAATCATAAGGCTAGGTATGAACTCATACATTCCTCATGGTACAAGACGGATCTTCAACCCCAAACCCTGATTCAACCAAGAATGCAACCGTGCGGTGCGTGATAAAAATCAAGCACATCGACTCTGGTGCGAAGTCCCGACAATTGCCAACCGAGAAGCCTTTGTACACGCGAGGAACGCCTGCAAAAGAACGATCGATCTTGCCAAAGAATCCTACGACACGACAATATGCAACAAGCTTGTCAATGCCCCTCCTGGATCAAAGACCTTCTGGTCTTTGGCTAAATCCATAAATAAGAATTTCACAACTTCTCCTTTACCACCACTCGAGAGGTCCGACGGCACGACAACCGTATCTTCCAAAGAAAAAGCGGATCTGCTGGCCGAAATGTTCAGCTCATACTCAACCCTCGATACCAATGGAAAACAACCCCCAACGATACCTAGAATAAACGCATCAATGCCTGAGGTCGCTATCCGCCATCGCACTATCAGGAAAATCCTACGAAATCTTGACTCTAATAAGGCAGTAGGACCAGATGGAATTCCGACAATTTTCCTGAAGACCTGTGCTCAAGAGCTCACCCCAGTTCTCTGTAGACTCTTCAAGTTATCATACAGCAAAGGAGTATTTCCGTCCATGTGGAAAAACGCTAAAGTCCAACCGATTCCGAAAAAAAGAAAGAAGACTATTCCTGCAAATTATCGCTCTATTGCATTGCTCTCAGTCATATCCAAAGTTATGGAAAAAGCAATTAACACAGAACTCATCAAATATCTGGAAAAAATTTGAGATAATCCATGACAGACAATATGGATTTCGACAACTTCGGTCTACTGGAGATTTGCTGGCTTATGTCACTCAGCTCTGGACAAACACTATTGAAAAGTTTGGTGAATCCCGTGCAATAGCCTTGGATATATCTAAAGCCTTTGACCGCGTTTGGCACCAGGCATTGTTAAGTAAATTATCTGCCTACGGTCTCCCAACCAAACTGCGCCAATGGCTCTTGAGCTTCATGCAAGATCGCTCCTTACATGTGGCAGTTGACGGTATTTCTTCTGATGCGTTTAAAACCAATGCCGGGTTCCCCCAGGGTTCCATCCTGTCCCCCACCTTATTTCTTTTACACATCAACGACCTCTTGAAAACCACAACGAACCCCATTTACAGTTTCGCAGACGATAGCACACTTGTCTCAACTTTCACATCCTATCGATCACTTTCGGTGAATGATACAAATAGACTCAGGCAGGAACAGGTTGATTCCATCAATAGAGATCTTAAAGCAATCGTCAAGTGGGGAACCAACAATCTTGTTCAGTTCAACGCCCAAAAAACACAAAGTGCCACGTTTTCCAAGAAAGTGAATTCCTCAAATCATCCCATCACAATGTCCGGAAATACCCTTGAACCAAATCTCGATTTTGGAAGTCACGGTGTCCAATAATATGTCTTGGCATGACCATGTTGCTAACATCGCAAAGTCGGCAAGCCAGAGGTTAGGTTTTCTGTGGAAAGCCAGAAAGTTACTCCTGATCAACTGTTGACGACGTACAAGGCTCAAATCCGACCTCTACTGGAGTATTGCTCGCACATTTGGGGTTCAGCACCAAGGCATTCTTTTCGTCTTCTAGATTCCATTCAGAAAAGAGCCATTCGCTTGATACATAGCTCAACTCTCACAGATACCCTTCACCCTCTAGAACATAGAAGAAGAGTTGCAGACCAGTCATTGCTCTACAGATATTTCCATGGCAGATTGTCCAGAGAAATAAAAACTCTTGTACCACCATTGGCCACATTCGGCCGAAGAACTCGGCACGCTGATCAGTCTCATCCATTTACTTTCAAGATTAACACTACAAGGACCAATCTTTATCAAGAATCCTTTTTTTACAGGGCTGCTACGGAATGGAATAAGCTTTCAAAATCAGTTTTTCCAGAGAACTATGACCTGCAACTTTTTAAAAAATCATTTCCTTTCTATAATCCCTTCCCCTTCTAATAGTCGCAGTGCGGGTCGTCCGCGGCCCACACATTCTTCCGACAATGATTTGAAAAAAAAACTAAACTTGCATCTTCAAGTAACAGTAACAGTTCACCGCACAATCCAGTTCTTCTCGCGAAACTTATGGTTTGTATAAGGTGGGATTTTCTTGAAATCGGTAGGTTCTATGTTGGTAAAACCAAATATGTTGAGCCTTATTCATTCTAAGTAAGGGCATGAACATAGTATGTGTTCAGCTGTTTCGTCTTCCACGCAGCAAAACCGATAGTCCGTTTGTTGATTTAGACCTATCATTCCGAGGTGGTATCTTAGACGACAATGTCTTGTAAGCAGTTTCGTCATAATTCAGGACCTGCTTGGTTGTGTTTCTCGATGGTTTAGGTAAAAATGCCTTTAAGTGTGTTAACTCTGGTAGATCAGACCAGTGCGTAAGTCTTTTTCTCTCCGACAGCACTTGGGGTTACTTCAAACACTTGTTTTGGTCCTGTGAACGCAGATTCGGCTTCCTGTTTTGCAAGTATGTCGGCTTTCTTGTTGCCCTTCTCCCTCTGGTGCTCAGTACCTACAGCAAAGTCACTCTGTTGTTCGCACTAAAGCACTCCAGGGATTCCATGCAATTCCAAACAAGTTTAGAATGTATTGTGCAGGTGCTTAGTCCTTTTAGAGCAGCCTGGCTGTCTGAGATTATACTAATGTTTTTGTTCACTAGAACAGCTCTAGAACAGCACTAGTCAGCTCTCTTGCACATAATTCGATAGCAAAGACTTCAGCCTAAAAGATTGTAGCATACATAACAAAACTAGTAGATATTTCAGTGTTTGTTTTCCTTTGACATACCTTCATCATCCATGTTGTGTCTAAAAATATAATCTTTCTTGAATAGACACTTTTACGGTTTTCTATACATTTAAAAAGAAAACATGCTCTCTGGCAAGTAATATTTGTTCGTTTCATTAATGCTATTCTGTTGTCTTCCTTTTATACTTAAATCCCAAATGTTTTAATAAAACCTCTTTTAATAGAAAGAGTTTCCTTATTTTTCATTTTATCTTTAAGGTTTTGACGGTAACCTAAAAAATTAAAAAGGTAAAAAATAATATAGCTGAGCCAACTATTTTAACATCAAACAAACTGAACAAACAATGACTCGATTAAGGATTTACTTACTTTGTTTATACATATTATATAACTATTCCGTAATTTCATTTTGCTTCCTTTAGATAAGTCATCTGATTTTAATGTCCTTAAAGCTAAACCAGCATTTATGGCACACTCAAAAAAAAACTATTTCAGAATTTTGAACACATTTATTAAAAATTTGTGTCCCAAATCATAATTTTTTTACAGTTTCCGTTTTCTAAAAAAAAGGGGTGGAGTAGCTTTTGATTCAAGTTGCACCTCACACTCTGAGAGTGACTGAGAAATCGACAGGAAAAAAGTTGGTTGAGTTATTTTAAATAGTTCTGAATTTATGAATTTTTCTGTTGGTCTATGCAGGACGCTATTTTCACACATTCATTGACATTAGTAAAAAAATACACAAATGAAACCAAAAACGGGAACTGCTATTTAAAAAAAACAGAACTTTCTTCTGTATTTTATTTTGGAATTATTTTAAGAATGTGCCTCATTGTCGAACCTATCGTTTTAAAAAAAATTAAATTTGATAGCTGGGATAGTAAAAAAGTTATGGAGCTTTCTCGCACCCCTGGGTCACCCTGCACTTAATAGATTTTAATAATAAAGTAGGTATAAAAGATAAGGAACCTAAAACAGCCATCAGAAAATATGGAGAAAGATATGGAAATAGTAAAAAAAAGAAAATGCTCAACTTTTACATCATAAACAACCTGATAATAACAAATACATTCTCCTAACATAAATACATACGTGAAGCAAACAATAAAAATGAAAACCACTTTTTTTTACTTGCTACGGTTCTTACATACGACTTTCGCTTCTTTTACTTTTATACTTGCTCGTCGGTTGCTGGTACTCTTGATCTGACCTTTAAAACAATTTCGATCTAAGCATTTCCTTTATCTATTTTTTTTACCACCTTCCGATAGTTTTAGTGAAAAATTTCCTCATAAAATATTCACGACACTTGATTGTTGTAATGTCACGGATTTTGGGATTTAACTGTATCTTATCTCACTATTCTTCACTTTACTACCATAAATAAGTGTAGAGACCAGCACTCTATGCACAGCCAGTCGTGCCTTTTCGACACGTCTGGCTGCTCATAAAGTTGTACAGGGCCCCTTTTATTTGTTTCCCTGCCAACACCCTTAGCTCAATGTCACAGTCATATTTTCCGTCTCTCGTAAACTTTAAACCAAAGTATACAAACTTATTCACTTGTTCCAATCTTTCTCCTTCAATAAGCACCTCGCAGTTTGTAATGCTTTTTTCTATTTCAAAAACCAATAATTTCGTGTTGCTTCATTCATCTCTTTGATGAAAAAAATTCTCATGAAAAAACCATTTATTAGCTAAAACTGAAGAACAGTATAATACATATTAAGATGAAAGAAAATAAAACTAAAAAACTGATGAAAGCATTAGAAAACGAAAAATGGAAGAGATATATGGAAAATAAAAAAGAAGATTGAACGATAAATCAAAAATTCATTTATGAAACATTAAAATCATTTAAAAAATAAAAGTAATAAGAAACGAAACATAAATAAAAGGAAAATAATAACAAAAAAATGAAAAAAGGGAAAAAATTCTATCAAAAACTGTTTAACAAACCACAAACTATAAAAGAACTTGCGTAAATTAAATTAACAGAGGAAGCAAAAAAATATATAATTACAGAAAAACTAGAACAAGTAATAAAAGGACTAAAAAAATAAAAATCATCAGGACTTGACAAAATAACACCAGAAATGATTAAAATCAAAGGGCAAAAAGGAATAGACACTTTACTACATTTAACATTTAAAATTCAAATTTGGTATTGAACTGTTGCAAAAGTTATAGTGAATCCATTGAAGTTAAAGTTTTCATAGTGAAAATCGATTAAAGTAATTTAATCGACAGTGAACTGAATGCATTCAGCCGCTTAGGAAACAAAAAAAGATATCTGAAAGTGACAAAAACTGTTTCCATTAACCGACAAAAATAAAAAAAAAACTTGTAAAGTGTGGCCTACAGCTGCTTTCATTTAAACAGGACCGGATTCAGACATTTGTATTTATCTTCAACATGGATAATTCATGTACAGAATGTAAAGAAAATTTTAACCCAAATATAAAAGATGAGGTAAAATGCGATTCTTGCTCTAGATCATTTCATTATAAATGCTCAGGTCTTGGTGGATCGGAACTTAAAGTAATGGAGTTGAAGACAAAAAGAAAATTACAATTTTTTTGTGATGATACTCCCTACCCTGTTGGCTAAAATTGAGAAACTGACATCAGAGGTAGAAGCTTTGAGAACGCAACCTACTAGAGCTATCAATGAAGAAACTTTTTTTGTGGAAATATCTGAACGCCAGAAACGAATGTGTAATGTGATGTTTTTTAATTTACCTGAACAAAAGGATGCTCAAACGGACACTGAATTCGTTGACAAATTTGTACAGGAAATAACAAATAACAATATAAAGACCAAAAACGTTTTCAGAATGGGAAAGAAAAACAAGAATGGCAATCGATGCTTAAAAGCTGTTTTTGAGGATTTGAAAGTCATCAGAAGCAAGAAAAATATTGATAAAACTAAAAAAGTCTTTTTATCGTCAGATTACACACCTTTACAGCGTGGAAATTTAAATAAATTGAAAGAAGAGATGGAGACAAGGAAAATAAATGGTGAAAACGACCTTTTCATCAAGTATACTAATGGCATTCCATTCATCTCAAAGGCCCAACCAAAAAACTAGATGACGACATCAATATTTATTACTTTAACACCAGCGGTATGAGAACTAAACTTACAGAATTTCGTAATGCTGCCCTGTGCTCCCACTATAGCATAATAGTTATTGTAGAAACTTGGCTCACCAATGATCATCTCGATGCAGAACTTGGGCTAACAGGTTATGATATATTTCGTTGGAACCGTGATCCTGTTACTACAGGGAAGGAACGTGGAGGAGGTATTTTAATTGCAGTGAAATCAACTCTATCAGCTAAAAGAATAAAAATACCCCCTGTGGACAGTGTAGATTTAGAACAAGTATTCATTTATTTCAATCTTAAGAACAAAACCGTAGTACTTGGTGCTATATATATTCCTCCATCTTCACCTATCAGTTTATATGAAGATCACATTAGTACTGTTGAATTTGTTAGCAGCAATTATGCTCAGTCAAACCTTACTATATGTGGAGATTATAATATTCCGGATGCCACATGGTTTAATGACAATCTGGGTTTAAATGTTAACTGTAATGAAAACTCCCCGGGAATAGCAATTCACCAAGCGTTCAGCTTTCATAATTTCTTCCAACTGAATACCATACCAAATAGTACCAATGTTTATCTAGATTTAATATTCTCCAACAATCATTTCTCCGTACAAAGCGCTACAGATGAAATCTTCAAAAATAGTATTCGGCACACTGCCATTGAATTTTCTTTAAATATTTCTATTCCAAAAGAATCTGAATATGAGGAATACTTTTTTGATTTCAGAAATGGAAATTATATTGGGATAAATGACTTTTTAGCTGACGTTAAATGGGAACATATTCTCTGTAACTCAGATGTTAATAAGATCGTTAATTGTTTCTATGACATTATTTATCAGGCAATCCATCTATTCATTCCTTTAAAAAAATTCAAAACTTCTACCTTTCCCTCTTGGTTCAGTTCTAACCTCAGAAAAATGATTTATGACAAAAAGAACACTCATAAAAAATATAAGGAAACAGGCAACATTGATTACTATTATAATTTCTGTAAATTGAGGGACAGTTGTAAAGCTATTCGAGATCAGTGCTATGAAAATTACATTAATAAAATTGAAGATAATATCTCTGATAATCCAAATGCTTTTTGGAGTTATATTCAGAGTAAAAGAAAGGATTATAAGTTACCTTCAGCCATGTTTTATGAAAATGAAGTCAGTAATAATACTTCCGAGATTGTCAATTTGTTTGCCTCTTATTTTTCAACTGTATATAATAACCAGACAGTGAATTTTACTCCTGAATATAATTTTGAAAACAAAGTCTATATCAACAATTACAGTATTACTGCTACTGATGTAATAGATTACGTTCTCTCTGTTTCCCCCAAGCTCACAATGGGACCTGATGGGATACCTTTATTTTTTATACACAAATGCCTATACACTTTAGCAATTCCATTACGAAATATCTTCAATCAAATTTTTTCTCTAGGCACCTTTCCAGATTATTGGAAACATAGCTTCCTGAAACCAATACATAAACTAGGAGATAAGAAAAATATTAGGAATTATAGAGCAGTTTGCAATCAGTCAGTGATGGCTAAGATGTTTGATTCTATGCTTACAAAGAAACTTTCTTGGGACTGTAAGTCTTTACTCAATCCCCAACAACACGGTTTCTCAGAAGGTAAATCCACTTGTACCAACCTTGCTCTTTACACAAACTACATAACTGAAAATCTTGAGAGGAGGCTACAGGTTGACTCTGTCTATACGGACTTTTCCAAAGCCTTTGACAGAGTCAACCATGGCCTACTTATAGCTAAAATTCAAGCGCTTGGTATAGACGGGAATATTTTGAAGGTAATCAATAGCTTCTTAACTGGTAGAACTCTGTCTGTGAAATACGGAGATACAACATCTACACCCATTCAGGTTCCATCAGGGGTACCACAGGGATCCCATATGGGCCCACTGCTGTTCAACTTGTTTGTATCGGACATAGAGTTTGTTTTCAATTATTCTGAATTTCTTATGTTTGCGGACGATCTCAAACTTTATAAAGCAATTACTTGCTGGGAAGATGCCGAATTAGTACAAAAAGATCTCGAAGCTTTTTCTATGTGGTGTAGAAATAATTTGTTAGAGGTAAACATCGATAAGTGTCAAATCATTACGTTCGCTAGAATTAGAAGTCCAATATTCTTTGAATATAAATTGAATAATATAGTTCTTAAAAGAGAAAAATTTATTCGCGATCTGGGAGTTAAATTTGATAGCGAAATTAATTTTAATCTTCAAGTATCAGAAATTGTGGCAAAAAGTCTTAAAATGTTAGGTTTTGTGTTGAGAATTTCTACTGATTTTTCAATTAAAACAAAAAAGATTTTATATTGTGCTTTCGTAAGATCCATTCTTGAGTATTGTTCGGTTATATGGGACCCATATTATAATGTAAATATCGATTTGATTGAGAATGTTCAAAAGAAATTCTTGAGGAATTGTGCTTTTCACTTTGGTATTCAACGAAATGAATATGAGTACAGTCAACTCTTAACCAAGTTAAATATAAAATCATTGGAAGATAGGAGAATTTCTATGAACTTGAGTTTCCTCTTCAAAATAATAAATAATGTGATCAACTGCCCAGAACTACTTCAACTAATAACTTTTCATATCAAACAAAAAGATACGAGAAATCCTGATATTTTTCATATAAATTATTTCCATACCAATTATGCTATGAACAGTCCGATTCCTCGTATTCTGAAGCTAGGAAATGAATGTCATAATAACATAGATTTGTTTAATGTGTCACTTCAGGTCTTTAAAAATCAATTGGAAAGTCTATAGCGTTTCCGAAACTTTTCATTACCTTACCATGTACCGGATTGGTTACATCATTTTCTTTTTTAATACCAGATTTGTTTCATCTTTTAGTAATATAGTAACTAGACATAAGGATTCATTAATACTTTGTATTTCACACTTCGCTAAATGTTTTGTAAAATTCTAGTGTAGACATTAGACATAAGAGTTCAATAATATTTTATAGTTTATCACACTTTGTTAAATGTAAATTGGCTTTGCCGTTAAATAAATAAATAAATAAATAAATAAATATTTTAAATATTGTTTCATTTGAAGAAATATTCTCGAAGAATTGGGAGACTAAGCTAATTTCACATACATATAGTCTTTCCTTTTTTCATTAGAGGTAGGAAGAGACCACTTCTTTTCACTTGCTATAGTTCTACACATCTTTAGCTTCTTCTACTTTCATGCTCGTTGGTTGTTGGTACTCTTGACCTGGCCTTTTGTATCATTTGTATACTTGGGTTAAAAGTTTACGAGAGATGGAAAGTATGACTGCTGACATTGTACATGTTTCGGAATTTATCCGGGTAAACAGACAACCCGCAAGAGAAAATTACTGAAGGTGACAAACCGCAAGCAGATACTACCAAAGTGCTAATATGGAAAATGTCGACAATAATAATAAAGTGCCCGAAAAACATGGCACAAGTTAAATCATGCGCACAAAAAATTCTTAACTGTTAAAAGGTCTATACCTCATCTTTCATTGATGGAGTTTTTTGCGAAAAATTACACATGCAATTTTTTGCAAAAAAAAATTTTTCAGGTAAATTTGTGTTCATCAAGGTAAAGACCATTGAGTGCCAAGACGAATCCGAACCCTTTTACTAATGTTATGCAACGAATATAAAACATATGTACTATTAATTCTGGATTTTGATGTAGTTGTACCTTACTAGTTATAGGTTCGGTCGTCTTGACACTCGATAGTCTTTTCCCTGATGAACACCTTATGAACTTAATTCGCTGTATTTGGTATGCCTATAAAAATATAAAGAAGTGGGGCAAACGTGGCGCCATCTTGAATTTCTTAAAGATATCCATAGAACTGTCAAAAAAATGACAATTATTTTTTTTTGGTTAAAAAAGAGGAAAAATGTTATGCGATATAGGGAAGAATTACGGAGTGGGCGACATCTGTTATTAATCGTATGAACTTCTCAAGGAGTGTACAACAAACTTAACTCCATTTGTTTATAAAGGTGAAAAGTGAACTTTATATATTATTTCACATACCTTAATTGGTCGAACACGTTTACCCACATAGAACAATATGTCCGAAAATGATATTTCGACTTTCATAGGCATTGCAACAAGAATTCATGGAACAATAGAACTGAAAAACTTTGTAAACAAATCAAAATTGATACCTGGACACGCCTGGTTTATATTGGCATTTAATGAGAATTCAGCGACAATAAAACTAAAACATCGAAAACAAACCTAAAATCCTGCTTCAACCCAATACAAAAAATCAATTCAAATCTCTGAGATAAATAAAATTCTCTTCAATAAAAACTTTGTTTTTACAAGTGATCAAATGACAGAATATTTATTGTTCACACATCGATTCGATATTTTGTCATTGACAGCGCCATCTCGCGTTAAGTGATTTTTCCTTATACTTGTTCGATACAGTGAAAATATAAAACTTCTTCTTTTTTGTATTAAGCTCCATCAGTCGTTCGAGATCAATTAAATAAACAAGTCTCAAATGTCTGTATCTATCGAAAAACCAAAAATATTTGTTTTCATTGGGTGTGTGCAAGCACATTTTTTCGTGATAGAATTTGGTATATATATATATATATATATATATATATATATATATATATATATATATATATATATATATATATATATATATATATATCCTCGGCATTTTTAATTTTACAATTGATCTTTTGACTGATAAGACTAATTTTATTAGAATTAGACTTTCTGGGTATTTTTGATGAAATTTTTACGCAATCTTTAGATTAGCCTGGCGGGTGATTGCGTAAAGTTTGGTAGCAATCGGATTAACGAAAGGGAAGATTTCAGAGATATGTATTATATATATATATATATACTTACACTAGATTGCCAATCCCCTCTATATTTTTGACGAAAAACTGTTTATTATTTATTATTATTGCAATTTATTTTTGGAATACGCATGCTCTTGTCTAGTGCAACGTTTACAAATATCTAAACTTTTCATCGATGCGGTTGAAGTTATGCAAAGGATTAGGGCTAACATTATTGTGCAATGTATTCGAAATCGTGTTATATTTCGTGCTTAAGTCTGTATTGTCAGATTTGAAAGCACCAGAGACGCTTATGGTCAATATTATCCATAAAACTGTCAAAAAAATGACAATTATTTTTTTCGTTTAAGAAAGAAGAAAAAGTTTTTGCGATATACTTGCTTGCTTCTTCTTTTTTGTATTAAGCTGCATCAGTCGTTCGAGATCAATACAGAAAAATCACGTAACGCGAGATGGCGCTGTAAATGACAAAATATCGGATCGAGGTGTGAACAACAAATATTCTGTCATTTGATCACTTGTAAAAACAAAATTTTTATTGATGGGAATTTTATTTATCTCAAAGATTTGAGTTAATTTTTTGTGTTGAACTATTGGGTTGAAGCAGGGTTTAAGGTTTGTTTTCGACGTTTTAGTTTTATTGTCTCTGAATTCTCATTTAATGCCAATAAAGACCAGGTGTGTCCAGGTATAAAATTTGGTTTATTTTCAGTTCTGTTGTCCCTGGAATTTTTGTTGCAATGCATATAAAATTCGAAATAACCACATCAAATCAAAATCAATCATAATGATTTACTTTTGTAGTAATTAATATGTAGGAATGTTTCATTGTCATTTTCTTATTTGAAATGTTCACAAAAATCAAGAATTATTCTGTTATTGTCATTGAACACTGTATACTTATTATTTTCAACACTACAAATTTTTTCTTCTCATTAATACATTAAATATCTGTTTTATGTGAAAAATGAACTTTGCAATTGTTATATTTTTATCAATATTTCCTCCCAAGTCTCATCCAATACATTTTACTATTTGGAGATATAAACCAACAATATGAGTTCTATGGGAGATTATCGGGAATTTATCTGTCAAAGAAACAGTGTAAATTTTGTTCGCGAAAAAGTGCAAACATTTTTGAATGACGTTAAGCTAACCTATCTTTCTTTAAGGGAGTTTTTCACGAGTGATTTGCGAAAAATTATAAGGGCAATTTTTCGCGAATATAATAAATTATTTGTGTCAGGACGTCAAGCTAACATATCTTTCATTAAATCACAATCACGGCAACTAAATTGTTTTCTTACAATTCATAGGTAGTTGCATCATAAACTATTATTCAACCACATCTACACTCTATGTATGCGGCCTACCGCAATACTTTGATTAAATAGTAATTTAAATAAACTAAAGGGTTGCTTTCACCGAGAGATGCTTTAAGCACCATTTTTACTAATTTTGAAATTCATTTTGTTTTTAGTAAAGGCAGCTTTCCAAGAAAAATACAAAGAAGCATTTGATTTGCATTGCGCTGAATGTGTTTATTTTGAAGAAGAGTAGAAGTAATAGTAGAAGGTAATTAAATATTTCAAATTATGATTCAAGCGGACAATCGAATCTCCACCATATCAGACACTAAAGAGTAAGTTTTGGTTTCGACAAAACATTGTCAAACAAAATTGATTGATCAATATTTTAGATAATTTTAACCCCGTGCTAGTTGTTTCAATGGGGAAAAACTAACTGAAAATTTAAAAAACTAAAAAACCAAGGACAAATAGAAACCATATTATTTATCTTGAGTTTAGTGATTCTTTTGTTTAATTTTAGGCATGATCTTTTGAGATCGTTTAGATCGAATTTATGCGTTAACTTTATACTCCCTCGAGTAATACTAGACTGACTGACGGCTCACTAATGAACGACTCATCAGAAGCCGGTCTAGTTTCTCAAGTGCTTCAAGGACGAATGAAATCATCTCTGGGCACGCACGCTACGGTTTTCCAGGCAGAAATTTTTGCAAAAAAAAGCCACTGAAATCTCTGTCGCCAAAAAGAACTAGAAAATGAATACATACTGTTCTGCATCGCAGTCAACCTGCCATCCTGGTATTGGAAAAACCTTTCGTCACGAGTCGTCTAGTGAATGACTGTAAAGAAGTCCTTTACTATATCAGCGTAAAAAACAAAGAAGATGTGATGTGGGTGCTTAGGCACACATGAGTTTTTGGTAAAGAGCAGGCTGACGAGCTTGCAACACAAAAGCTGCTGCAGACAACCCTATTGGTCCTGAACCGATTTCCTAGTATCATTGTGTGTTGTTACAAGAAGACCTGAACCACAGGAGGCGTGCATCCTGGAGAAACGCAACTGGCATGACTAATTTCAGAGCCTGTATCCCCGGACCTTCGCCGAAGTTGCCTAAGTTCATCTTCAGCTCAACAGCTGAACTCCACTTCCACTCTAGCTCTAATATTAGAAAAAGATTAATGCAAAAAGATTTGTGACCGTTTTTAGTAATCGACTAATAACCCAACTACTCATTGGCCAATAGAAAAAAGTGTCGGAGATTTCTGATGATATACATAGAGGAAACGCCAATAATAAAGAAACTTGGGAAAATTAGACCAAATGTGCAGAATGTAATAAGCCATGTACATCAGCAAATAAAAGGTGTTAACTTTGCTCGTGCCAAAGTCAAACAGACTAGACGCAAAAACCAATTTATAAAATCAAGCAAAGAATATGAAAGCAATATTTAATTTAAAGTGTCCTACATATTCATTTGGAGGTAGAGAAATAGTGAAAATGCCAGACGTTAATCGAGGGAGGGGTGATTTTAAAAAACATTTTGATGGCAATTATTGAGAAAACCTGCGACGATTTTTGTAAACTAGCAAACAAGAGTGGAACAATCGAGGAAATGTTTTCCAGAAACCAATTCCCTGTTTGTAGTAAAAAACTTGTAGATCTTAAAACAGTGTCACCTGATAAGAAAAGTTTACAATAACTTGCAAACGAACAATCATTTTTAGGAGGTCAAGGTTATAATCGGTGCAACTGTAAAACTGAATGCATGACCAATAAATGTATATGCAAGGGTATTGGAAATCTTTTTAAACCAAAATGTCGCTGCAGATTGTCTTGTTTAAACAAATAGATTTTAGTATCCTTTACTTTGGCAGGATACGGTTTTAAAGTAAAATTTTATTTGTAATATGTGTTTTTATAATTAAATATATTTTTTAATCATTTATTGCCTTATTTTTGGAATACCCAATACTACACTTAACTTTAACCGGGCGAACGCGGTTTACCCGGGTAAACCCCGAAACATGTAAGTACGATGTCAGTTATATTACTCCAAAAAGCATGTGCCATAAATGCTGGTGTAGCTTTAAGAACATCTGATTTTAATTCCAGTCAAGAAGGTTGAATTATTTTCTTTCTTTTTTTTAATGGAATACCTATAATGTTTTTACTGATATTTTAAGTGTAGTTGCCAGTTTCTGAAATATAAAATAAATAGAAAATTTTTAAAATGAATGTTAACTTCAGCATATTACTGCCTGAACAGATGAAAGAAGGCTCATAGCTTTTTCCAGATCAGAATATTCCAATATTCCTGCGCTTGCGAATTAGGCTGTTTTTTAAGTTCTGAAAATAACTGTTGGTTTATATACTATTTACCGGCAAAATCAGGTATTTAATTGATGCAATTTTAAAAATTCTAGAGAAATTTACAAATTATACAAGATTTTAAACATTATTTATTATTAAAAATTAGCGAAGTATGCATTGTAATTATGGAGGGTGGAGATATGAAAAATGATGAAAAAGTTTCCGTCCAAATGCATTAAATTAGGGTGGACAACATTAGCATCAGGGTAAATTTTAAAGGAAGCGCCAAATATTATTAGAGTAAGATTGTAGTAAAAAAACAATAAACGTACTGTTCACAGTTCACGAAATAAAATCACTGTATCTACACGTTTTCTCACAATAATTCTTTAAGTTATATTTACTACATTTCTTTGTACTACGCAAGTAGTTGAAATTTTCAATAAGTAACTACTTTAGTCGACAATAATATTAAATTTTTTAACTCGGCATACTTCAATTCGTTTACAATTGCTACATTCATACCATACCCTTCGTCTACACCAGCGCCATTCTGGAAGGTTTTTGAACTGTTATTTATAGCTTACAGCTGGACACTTTTTTAAGTTTTCTACCATATGAGATGACTCTCCTTACCTCTACCCTCCATAATTGTAATGTAATAAACAAACTCGAATAACCTGAAAATGTCTTAATGTTAAATTCAACTTTTGCATGGTCGTTTATTTACAAGTTATTTATATAATTTATTTTTAATTTTACTTCCAATTATGGAGGGTAGAGATAAGGAGAACAATATTTGTGTTCAAAAAATTTCCCTAATAGTGTATTGAATTAAGATGGAAAGCCGGCGAAAACCCTTTGATGTTGGGGTAACCAAAATTTATGACCTTGACATTGAGATAGTCGATGTTTACACTGAGAAATTTTTTCAAATATTGGTGATATTATAACAAATGTCATGGTTACACGCAGAAAAAGCGTTCTTTTTATCTAAATATTAACAGAAACATTTTAATGTAAATACATTTTGTTTTGGAAGTATAAGATTATTTTCCTGGAAATAAGGGTAGATATTTCTGTAAATTCATTTATTTTTATTTATATATTTAAATACATGCTGTTTTGGAAGTATGAGATATAAGATTAATTTTACACCAATTATTAATATGTAAGCAGATGTAATTTACACCTTCAAGCAATAAAAACATCTAGTGTTTCATTTTTTTAGAACATTGTGACACAAAAACTGAAACACTATTAATTAATAATAAAATAAAAAATAATTTTAATGTCTGACAATAAAATAAGTACTGCTATTAATTGACGTAATAAAAAACAGGAAGGAGGATATGGTAGGTATTAAAATAAAAAGCATCATATCTCTATCTCTCTTTATTTATCTGTATCTAGGTAATATTGCAACACAAACACAGAACAAACAGCTATACAGAAGCGGGATTATAATAAATTAATAATAATTGGGAATGGTTTCTAAAGGAAAAGTTGTTTGTGCTTATCGCGCATGTCCTCATTGAAGTGGTCACACAAATAAAGCACACTTCAATTTTGTATTCTCGTTTAATGTCTACACAGTCACCAGCCATTTTGAGCTTTAAAAGTCCCAGAAAGAAAAAGTTAAGAACTAACATCAAGGTTTTGAAGAAGGGAAAAGAAAGGTCACCTTGAAACATCAGAAGTCAAGTCTTCAGAAGTTTAATACTTTATGTGATAAGTTTTTGAGAAAACCTCTAGCAGATATTGTTAAAGCTCAGGCAGTATTAGATGATATAAAACCCTTAGGCAGAAGATATTCAATAGACTATAAGCAATTTGCTTTGACATTCTATTTTTTGAGACTTCGAGCTTACAAATTCATGAGTAAGCTGTTACGTCTTCCTACACAAAGGAGCTTACTGAGAAAATGACAGCAAAACTTATTCTTGAGTTCTTTTTTTTTACTTTTATTTTTATATCACTATTGCAATATTTGAGGCAGTAAAATATTTTTAATCTAATAAATAATTTAACGACATATTCTAGAGGGAATAAATCACACGGATGATTAAATTTTATTTTTTGCATCTCCCTTAGCAATAAATGTGAAATATGCTTTTCTGTCAAAATGACAGTCAATAAAAATATGGCGTCTCAGACAAAAATGGTACCCGCAAAAGCCAGGACTTTCGCTACTTATTAAGTTGGTGTATACTGTGATTGTACGTTTACTTGAGCAATTACTACCTATGAGTTTTATTTAAAAATTGACATACTTTACTTTATCTAAAACAGCTAATTTCAGATCTAACCTCACGTTTACCAGCACCACCTTTACATACCACACTTTGGTGGACACATTTTCAATAAAAGTTCCAAAAAAGATTGTTCTCCTCCATACTTTCGATTTAAAGAAACTGTTATCTACGTGTGTCTTGAGGTAAGTCTTGTGCAGAAAGAAAATAGATAGAAAATATGTGTTTGATATCATTGATTAAGTCACTTGTCGGTAAAGACTCTGCGTTTTGACTTTGTTTCGTTTAAAACCGTAAGGTCTACAACATATTATGTGCATCCATAAACATTGTACACCATCAAATAAAACTAGAAAATCTGAATGTAGAACGATTTTTTTTCCGTTTTATACCGTTTAACAGACAACCCAACTACTCATTGGTAAATAACAAATAAGTGACAGGTAATGAAATACTCAACGCGCTTGTCAGATCAAGTAGTTGACACAGTTGATCGAAATGCACCTAAATGTCCGTTCAGAAACTGGTTCACGAACTATCCCGAGTTCGGTTGAAACACGGATCGTCCGTTAACCCGTGAAATAAATGTAATACCTAGTAAATGGCAATCCTTGATACATTTTTTTGGTAAGATAATCAACAGCCCTAGCAACAAAATTGTTTTGTCAATCTTTTAATTTTATTTATTCAAAATGTAGAAACGTAACGCCTTAAAAAAAAATTCAAAAATAACTTAAAAATATGCAAAATTTTATGAAGATTTAATACCAATCATGCACAATTCAAGGTTTTTAAGCATATCAAATAATTCAAGGTTTTCAAGCTAAGATTTTTAAGATTCAAGATTATCAAGTTTTTCAAGGGGTGTAATATTATACAGAGAATTCGATGAAGCAATAAGTGGAATAATGGAAACTACAGAAATATACAGGATGGGGGATAATACCAGTATTAATCGTCATCCAAATAATGGGCAAGTAACAATTTAAATTTAGTTCCAACATGTTGCGAATTCGTTGACTACTGCTATAATGGGGGCCAAAAATTAGAGGAAAATAATAAATTAGAAATGAACTGTATTTTCTATTTATTCATGTATATATATATATATATATATTTATTACATATCAATATATATATATTTAGTAAATAATTTATATTGTTTTATTTGGTTGTAATTTACAAATAACTTGTGACTGACTGATACAAACAATTGTATCTACAAATCCGCTTTGTTTAATTTATATTTTACAAATACCAAACCAGTAAAAGTAAACAGTAAAATATGGAAATGCAATTGTATATGCCAGTAACAAGCGGTCAGATCACTGCAGTTTTGGAGCTTATTATGTTCCAACCAGTCTCCTGACTAAACTTAATCGATTATAAACTTTACACTATAATGTAACAGGCCTTGTATTAAGTTTCTATCCCGTATCGCATCAGTTTGGGTTGTATCGTACAGACTTATGAAGGGCGTCACACTCAAATATGACGTGGGATGTTGTTTCCTTCCCATCCCCACATTGTTTGTGTACTGGGTTCTACAAAAATATGCCTATGTTATACAGGTGCTTTCTCTGACAACAGTTTCCCCTAAGGAGCCTGAGCTTTTTCTTGCCCAGCTCCAAGACTTGAGTAGCATGTGCAAGGTTTGATTACCCTATCATTCTCTTGCTATGCCCCAGGCTATTGGTTTCTACCCAGTTTCGTTTTTGGTACCTGGTTAGCCAAGACTTGGCCATCTTCCTGACAACAGAATTTATTATGCCCACACCGGGTTCAGGTCCCAACAGCGGGTCTGCAGAACCCATCCTTGTGAGTACGTCTGTCTTGTCATAGAACCCACCCAAGTTCAACTCGGTTGTGCTTTGTGAGGTTTCCCAGCCTATAGGACAATATGTCTACTAAATACACTTAGCAAACTTATAGAAAAGATGATTAAAGACAGACTGGTGGCAGAATTGGAAGGAAAGGGGGCAATATCTAAAAACAGTATGGGTTTAGGACTGAAAGATTGACCGTCCAAGCAGCGGAGGTAGTGCAGAGAAGAATAAGAGAATGTGGGGTTGCTGAATCCCCCATCGGGCGCCTCCCCAGGTGGCGGATAGGGGAACGCCTCCTAGATATAGGTGGTACCGGGGAAATAAAATACCCGGGGCGGGCCAAAATCCAGCACATCATCAATCAGACGTATTAATTTTAGTCAGTAAGTGCTAATGTCGGCTCCAGAATAGCACTACGGTAACCAACGGCCTGTCGTATGAGGCGACTAAAAAAAGAACCGAGTAATCGCCGGTACAAGCGATCCCCCGTTAGTACCGTCAACAGTTTCTTCGTCTAAGGTGGATAAACAGTCTAAGGTTAGGGCACTTCCTTGTCCTTGGGTCGAGAAACCGGCCCTAAAGGTGGAAGAGCCATAAATAGTCAACGGAGTAAGAATGCAGAAAGCAAAAGAGAAACTACTGCATTAAAGGCTTGATATAAGCATCCCTAGTATAATCAAGATGCCTATGACAGATCACGAAGAAAAAGTTACTGATCATGATGTACGGAATACAAGATCCGGCAGGGGAGGAACAGCATTAGACCACAGAGCCTCCCAGGTCGTCAGCCAGCAAAATCCCTGTGCAAATAAAACTAAAGCCCTAAAAATCACACAAACCAAGAAAATCAGCACGTGGAATGTACGCAGTATGTACCAGGCTGGAAAGACAGCGAATATCATAAAAGAGATGCGGAGACTCAAGATAGATATTCTGGGTTGCAGTAAGGTACGATGGCAAGATGACGGGCAATGTAAAATATATGAATACACAGTGTACTAGTCAGTCGAGGACAGCATACAACACAAAAATGGAGTTGGCATAATAGTGAATAATGAAGTAAACAATGCAGTTCTCGGATGTTTACCCATATCGGATAGGGTAATAATTTTAAAAATCAATACTACTCCCTGTAAATTTAACATAATTCAAGTGTACGCCCCAACATCGACAAGTACTGAAGATGAAATTGAAACATTTTACAGTGACATCCAAAATGCATTAAAAAAAACGCAGAAAGATAAAATAACCATGATTATTGGAGATTATAATGCCAAGGTTGGAGATGGAGGGATTGAGAATATCAAAGGACAATTTGGTCTTGGAAGCAGAAACGAAAGAGGGGAAACCCTTGCACAATTTTGCAAGGAAGAAAACTTTGCTGCAGTGATAAACACATTCTTTAAACTGCCCTAAGAATAAACACCCGCGGATTAACTAACGACATGATATAGGGCAGCGGCTATATCATTACTACCTTTGAGTACAAGGAAGCTTGTTTGTTTTAAGCCAGCCAAGCTTACCGCGACCATCAGGCTTTGCTCAAGGTGTCATGCGACCCGTGCCAAGGGGCGTACTATATGTATGATATCTGTGCCTGTCCCAAACAGATATCGCTAACGGAGCCTCTGCGATACCAGGAAACCTCCCGGTAGTATTTTTGCCTTGCTGCGGTAATTCAGAACTCTGCCGTAGTCGACCATTTTTTTCTAGCTACTCGTGGGAACTATATGAGTAACAAACATGGTAAAATTAACATCTGCGACGAAGGCAATCTTCTCGCAGATGAATAAATGCAAATGGAGGTGTCTACTACAGACCCTCCTAGCAACCAAATCTCGCAGGAAGCTGAGGGCGTACTTTTAAAATCCCACCCTCCCGAGAAAACGGACCTGACAACAGGGGGCGAGGCTACGCTAACGGCCAGCATAAACCTGACCAAGAAGGTCAAACTTGCCGGCGCAACGAGAAAACGTCTTAGCCAATTGATCAAGAGCGGGATACCTTACAAAACCGCCTTAAATCAAATACTAAAAGAGCGGGATGACTGATCGAGCAGGGATCAATCCCCCCCAGCTCTCACCAGCAAGCGAATACGCTCGGATGGTAGCACTCCAGAAGTGCGGCGAAAAAGCCACGCACTATGGAACATCCAAACGAGCAAAAACGCTCCTTTGCAGCTGTAGCTCAGGGCATCAAGGTGGGCATAATCCACCTAGAACACCCAAATGCTCAGCTGTCAAACCAACAGCTACGGCTGTGTCCATCATGGACACTGTAGACAAACTACCGGACGATGGTCCACAAGTGCGATTCCAGAGCTTCACCATTCGACCATTCTGTTCTGTACGGACGCTAAGACGGTCCAGTGGATGGAGGAAGTGATATGCTCCCTTTAACCCTGGAAAAACGCCCAGCTGAAGTTGGTTTAAAAGGAAGAAACCCGAAACCGAAACCCCACATATGTGTAGCTTTCATCCCAGACGTTGAGGGACTACCCAGACTAACGGGAGAACAGGTAACGAATCGTCTGCGGAAGATGAACCGTACCCTGCATACCCAGGAGTGAAATATTCTAAACAGGGAAAATGCAGGAAATGGTCAAATGTGGACGTTCTTAATGGATGATGTAACCATTAAAGAATTGGAGCGGCTAAATTTCCGCCCATACTTTGGCTTTGGACAGGTGCAATTCCGGCCCAAGGAAGCGAAGAAAGATCCAACATCGGTGGAAAAGCCGAAGTCTTCGGGGTTAACCGTTATGACCAAGAAGGTAGGCAAATCTACCTCGGCGGCGATAGCGGGACTGAAAAGGGAAAAAAACATCCATGGTAAAACGCCGACAAAACAGCCTACACCAGGACACAATGCGGGGAAGGAAAGTAAACCTCCCCACACTCCCTTTAAGCAGGAATGGCTAACCACATCCAATTTCTCCAGGCGAACATCCAACATGCTAGAGCGGCTTCATATGTCCTCAGCAGAAGGTTCGCCAAGGAGTAACTCGATGTGGCACTAATCCAGGAATCCTGGACTTCCAATACAGGCAGAATAAGCGGCCTAGGAAACTGCTCCGGTAAGTTAATTGCGTGTACTCAAGGTGGTAAGCCAAGAGCATGCATACTCATCAGGAAAAACATTAACTATTTTATGTTAACAGAGTTTTGCACCCCTGATGTGGTTGCAACACAGCTCTCGATTTTAGGAGGAGATATTAGTGTAGATGTAGTCGTCTGCTCTGCTTACTTCCCTGGAGACCGAAAAGAACACCCTACTCCAGCAGCAGTGCGAGATCTAGTCGCCTTCTGCAAGAGGAACAACAGGCAACTGATCATTGGATGCGACGCAAATTCCCACTATCTGGATTGGGGCAGCAGCGACATCAATGAAAGAGGTGATTAATTATATAATTATATAATAGGGGAAGGGCTAGCAGTCAACAACGTAGGCTCGGAACCAACCTTCGTGAACAGAATTCGCGGAAAAGTTCTCGACATAACTATCAGTACACAGTTTATGAGTACCAAAAAAGTTAACTGGCAGGTATCTACCAAGCCCTCATGCTCAGATCATAGACACATACGATTTGACATGAGGACAGGACAACATCTGATAGTGCAGTTTCGAGATCCAAAATGCACAGATTGGAAAGGGTACTGTAAATCCCTCCAACAGCACCTAGGTAACGGTAATAACACTATACAAAATAGAGCCGAAATAGAAGCGGCGAATTAGCATATCGCATCCGCCCTTCTAACAGCCTATAAGGAAAACTGCCCATTAAAGGAAAAGAGGGACCATAGAGGTAAACCCTAGTGGAGCAGAAGCTTAGACAAAAAAGGAAAAAAAGTTCGACGTCTCTTCAATCAAACTAAAGAAACAGGTTGCTGGGAAATCTATCGCACAGTTCTAACGAATTATAACTAAGAAATAAGGAAAGCCAAAAGAGAATCCTGGAGGAGGTTCTGTCAGCGTATATCAGATCTATCTGCCAGCATAAGAATCCACAAGGCTCTCGCCAGAGATCCGACGCAAGAGATTGGATCGATAAAACGATCAAATAGCTCTTTTACGGACTCTGGTAGGCAAACGTTAGAGACTCTCTTGCAGATCCACTTTCCCGGCTGCTTCTGCTTCTAAGGGACAAGGAGCAAATTTCACTTTCAATGGGATCGACATCGACATCACGACCCAAAAGGGAGGACTGGAGAAATGTTTCAAAAGTGGTCACCCCAGCATTAGTACAATGGGCGGTAAACTATTTCTCCCCATACAAGTCTCCAGAAAAGGATGGTGTTTACCCTGCCTTCATTCAGAAGGGCAGCAAAATTTTACCACCTCTTTTGGTTAAACTATTTAGAGCAAGTTTAGCGTGGAGTTATATTCCGCTGGGCTGGTCAACGGCGAGAGTTGTTTACATACATAAAACGGGTACGGTGAACCATTTCCTACCTAAATACTTCCGGCCGATCAGCCTCACCTTATTCTTAATGAAAACTCTGGAAAGAATTATTGATGGACATATTAGAAAGGGGAAACTTGGAAACATCCCTTAAACCCCCACCAATATGCCTACCAAACAGGCAAATCTACGGATTTAGCACTAAACAATCTATTAGGAAAGATCGGCCATTCCCTTATACATAAGGAAATTGCGCTGGCAGCTTTTCTAGATATAGAAGGAGCGTTCATTAACGCTCTACCACAGTCACTCTATACATCAATTAGGGATAGAGGGATCGACAGTAAAATCTGTAACTGGATCAAAAGCATGATTGAAAACCGATATGTAATATCATCACTGCATGGAGTCGGTTAGGTTCAGGACGGCGATGGGGTATCCACAGGGTGGGGTACTTTCCCCCCTAATGTGGTCACTCCTAGTCGACTCTCTGCTGAGCGAGCTTTCCATGCAGGGAGTAGATTTTCAATGCTATGCGGATGATCTGGTTATAATAGTTAAAAAAAAATTTGAAGCGACGATCTCAAACGTCCTTCAAGAACACAGTATACAGATGGTGCAAGAGGGAACAGATGTTTGTCAACCTCCGGAAAACTGTAATTAATCCTTTACCAAAAAGGAAAAAGCTAGATAAGCTTCGGCAGCCTGTCCTATACGGAGAGAGCATTCCATTTGCGACGGAAGTAAAATACCTGGGTGTAGTTCTGGATAAAAGACTCACCTGAAACGCCCACTTGGCAAAAACAATAAACAAAGCCAGGTTTTCTCTCTGGAATCTCAAAAGAGTATGTGGCAAATCTTGGGGAATAAACCCCAAACAGATTTACTAGATTTATCAAACAATGATAATATCTATGGTCACGTATGGTTCAGTAGTCTGGTGAACCAAAGGGTTACATCAGACAGCTAGAGCAAAACTTGCTGGCCTTCAGCGGTTGGCATGCCTGGCCATAACTGGAGATATGTCCAGCACACCAACGGCAGCGATGGAACACCTCCTTTATCTTCCTTCCCTAGATATTCTCTTAGAGAGGAAGGCCAGGATAGTCTCCTACAGTCATTGAAAAGGCAAATTAATAAAAAACAACTCAGGGATCACTCCGGGATACTGAGTGAAACAAAAAACCACCAAATTCTCGGGATAGTTCCTGACTTGCTAGCCCCAAAAATACACGTAGAAAAGTCCAAAGTCCTCTTTCCAAAAAGAGACGAATGGGTAACGGGAGAAATCCTCTTGCCAGAGACTGAATACGTAATGTACACAGATGGCTCAAAAACCCCAGATGAAGTTGGGGCCGGTGTTTTCAGCAGGAAACCAAAGATTTAAATATCTACCAGTCTTGACAGGTATGCTACATTCTTTCAGGCTGAAGTTTTCGCTATCGAATTGTGTGCAAAAGAGTTGACCAACAGACCTCTAGCAAACAAAAACATAAGTATAATGTCAGACAGTCAGGCTGCTTTAAAAGCACTGAGCTCCAACAAGATTAATTCTAAACTTGTATGGAATTGCATCGAATCCTTAGAGTACCTTGGTACGAACAACAGGGTGACCCTACTGTTAGTACCTGGGCACCAGGGGGTGAACGGAAACGAAAAAGCCGACACCCTTGCAAAACAGGGGGCCGAATCTGCGTTCACTGGAGCAGAACCGGTTTTTGGAGTCACCACAAGTGCCGCTAAAACAATGATTTTGTACTGGGCGCAGAGGAAAATACTCACGTACTGGTCCGATACACCAGGGTTAACTCACTCGACGGCGTTTCTACCTAAACCCTCGAGAAACACAACTAAGCAGATCCTAGAATGAAGCAAAAATAGACCTACATGATACCTCACCTAACCTAACCTAACATCTCAAAACACACAGAAAAATAAAAATAGAAAATAGATGACAGAAGAAAGTACAAGAACAGAGATAAATCTATCTACAAAGAAATCTACAAAAAAATACAGAAAAAGATTAAAGAAGAAAAAGAGGCTTGGCTAGATGAGAGATGCGTCGAGATAGAATTAGAACACCGACTCGATACCTTCAACTTGCATAATAAAGTTAAAGAGGCTGCAAGGATGTATAAAACAAGAAATATTAGTACAATTACAAATAAAGAGGGTGAAATGATCATAAAGAAAACAGAGAAAAAAAACGATGGAAAGAATACATGCAGGAACTCTTTGATGATGAACAGCGTGAGAATTACGTTAAAGGTACTGCAACAATAGGACCCTCAATTACAATGGAAGAGACTCGAAATGCTATCCATAAGCTAATAAAGCAACTAGAATAGACGAAATACAGGGCGATATCTTAAAAGTGACAAAAGAATCCAATCTGAAATTAATAACAGCACTATTTAATGATATCTATAAAACAGCTGAAATTCTGAATGACTGGCTGATATCGATATTCATTCCAATCCCAAAAAAAAAGTTCGAAACATGCGCAGAACACCGAACCATTAGCTTGATCAGCCATATGCGAAGGTCTTCTTAAGAATCATCCATGAACGTATATATCCAAAACTGAAACGAAATATTAGCGAGTCGCAGTTTGGCTTTAGAAGAGGATTCGGTACAAGGGAAGCTCTGTTTAGCTTGAACATTTTGATTCAAAGAGCGCGAGATGTCAACATGAACGTCTACGCATATTTTATAGATTTTGAGAAGGCCTTTAATAGGGTAAATCATGGGAAGCTAATGGAAATTTTAGAGCAATCGGGGTTGAATGATAAAGATCTGCGAATCATAGGTAAGCTATACTGGCACCATTACTGGCACAAAAGCTTGTGTTTGCGTTGTCGATGAAAGATCTGAAGAATTTTCAGTCCTACAAGAAGTACGTCAAGGATGTGTGTTGGCACCGATATTGTTTAATGTGTACTCCGAAAGCCTGTTTAACGATGCATTAGAAGAAGATCAAAATAGAATAATGTTAAATGGAGAATATATCAATAACTTCAGATATGCCGTCAGATATGCTGTCAACCAGTGCAAAAGGGCTTCAACGATTAGTTG